>CAUYSK010001458.1:0-20228 GCA_963575035.1 Avahi laniger | reverse complement strand
GTATCTCCATATTAATTTCCATAGAGGTTGTATTAGTTTGCCGTCTCTCCACCAATGTAAGAGTGTTCCCATCTCTGCGCATCCACTGCAGAGTATATGATTTGTGGTAATAAAATCTGGGTGTAAGTTCCAACTTTGCCACTTACTCACCTGAGTTCTTAAGTATATTATGTGTATTCGCCACCCCCATTTTCCTCGTTTGAACAAGGAATGACAAAACAAACTACCTCACTAGGATTGTTTTGAACAATCAAACAAGTTACAGTTTTTGTTCAAGGACTTATGATCCAAATTAGACGTGATAGACATTGTATCATTCAGGATAGGCTAGGTTTTATGGTTGCTTAATACAACAAACATTTATTTCTTGCTCACACCATATGTCCACATGAGTCACTGGGGAGCTCTGCTCATTGTTCACTCAGGGACACAGGCTAAAAGAGGCTCCGTCTCCCACAAGGTGCTTCCTCAGTCACCTTGGAAGAGGGACAAGATTTGCCAAGATAGATACTGGCCCTTAAAGCAGCCACGTGGATGCACATATTTCACTGGTCAGATGGCCATGCGTAACTTCCAGGGAAGCTGAGAAAGACATCCCACTGAGGGTCCAGAAGGCAGAGAGCTGAAAACAGTGAATAATATTAATGACCACCACAGAAGTGTTAGCAAATACTAGAGATAACGTAAAGCATTTCTAGGAAAGGGTGAAAAGTCATTCTTTGTTATTTTCTTTCATCCCAGAGGGATCAAGGAAGATTTCCAAGGGAAAAAAACAAGTGTGGGGACACAAATGGGAGGTTTGTGTGGTATCAGGTGTGGAAAGAAACATAGCTTGAGGGCATCGATAAGAAAAGAAAGCGAGAGGAGGGATGGCATCAAAATGAAATGGGCTGGGTGTCGGGCAGACTGGAGATCAGACGTGATCTCCCACACGGTTAGGTCTGAGGAGGGTTGCAAACTGCAGCCTAAGTTGACTGGTCCTCAGTTACCTCTGCACATCATCAGGTGCAGGATGTCTGCCCCACAGAAATGACCTCAAGGCCACTTGACCCCACCTTTTTGCTAAATTCCTGGTATTGCTTCTGGAGTCTGGTCTCACTGTCAGCATTGTGGTGTTACTTTCTGCCTTTATGCAGCTCCTGGTGCTTCTTTGTCATGGAAGGTAACTTCCCTATCTAGGTTGGTGACATCACGGCCACCAGCCTTCGGACACCAGTAAAACAATCACAGCAGTTTTCTGGTCCCTCTGAACCTCTGAAGAACATTCTGTTTTCGTGGTGCTTAAAAATAAAGGGAGCGAAGTGAGCCTCCCTTATTATTTAAAAGGAAGATATGTCAAATGAAAAAAAGTTTATTTC
This sequence comes from Avahi laniger, assembly GCA_963575035.1. Classification (NCBI taxonomy): domain Eukaryota; kingdom Metazoa; phylum Chordata; class Mammalia; order Primates; family Indriidae; genus Avahi; species Avahi laniger. Next base: position 18,870 of record CAUYSK010001458.1, on the reverse strand, counting down.
ATCATGCTAAGTCAAGTTTTTCCTTAAATTTCCTCAGCTTTGGCATACTTGTAGAAGTATTACAAGTCTGCAAGATGCTTAGCGTCCCATATCTATATATTTAAAATTGATCTCCCAGGCATTTCTTGAAAAATATCGCAAGCTGTTTTCACATGGCAGGGTGTGTATACGTTTGTGTGTATGGGTGAGTTCATTGAGGGTAGGGCAAATAAGAAAAGGGGAAATGTGAAGCTTCAAGAAGAGGAAATGAGAAGTGGTCTTGCTATATTTGATCAGGTGGAAAACTGTGGTGAGAAAAGTTACATATTCTTTGATTTTGAAACTCTTGGTCTCTTTATTTAATACCCAAGGGAAGAAATGGCATAAAATTAAGCGGTATAAGATTTAAAATTGTCTGGATCACAGAAATGGAGCAATTCTGTGCAAATGACCTTGAACACCCAAGCCAGCAAGCCATCAACGGGAGGAGCAGAAAGAGTTAGGTGTGGTTGCTATGGCAGCCTTATACTGAGTGAAATGAGATTGAGGAATCCTGGTTCTTACCTGACTCCACATTTTCCTTTTCCCTTTTTAATTGTCTTCTAAAAATTTGTAGTCCTTGGAGTCTTGGTGCTACCAAACCAGCTCACAGAGAGACACCATGTAACCAGAGGTAACTCTCCTAGCAAAGAAAGTACAAGTAACCTGGGATGAACAAGGTGCAAGAGTAGGTAAGGTTGGTTTAATCAGGGAGATGAAAATGAGCAGGAATCATCAGAATGCCAGGCTTTCAGGCCAGGCGCTGGTATGCCACAGTCCTGACATGACAGAACCAAAGACCATAGCAGCCAGATCAGTCTGTGAAGGGCAGATAGTAGACCATGCGTTGGTCTCCTGATGATCAGAAGATACATTATTATTGGTAAGAGAAACAAACCTTTGTCCAGAAAGTAGGAATGGGAAGTACTTCTCCAACTTATATTTCTGAGCCTCAACTATAGGATGGAATAAAAATACCTGCCTTGAAAGGTTGCTGTGAGAACCAGAGACATAATAAATTCTCCTAGACTACTCAAATTAGTTGTCTGCAATCCTTTCTGAGGGGGAAAATATGGGTGGCCATATTAAGAACAATTGCAAGTTTTTGGCTAAGGTTGTTTTTACCTGAAAAAGGAAAATAAGAATTTAAGGTCATTGGCAAAGCAATGAGAAGCCCTCATAATAATTTTTATTTTCATAACAATAAAACAATAAAGGTAACATACTAAATAATGTGATTATTAATGGTATCTAATGTCATTAGTAAGAATGGTACTGCAGAATGAATTTCCACTTATTTGTCTTTAATCCTGCATTAATATTAGTAGATCACTGATAATGAACGTTAATGGAAAAGAAAGGATAGGGCAAGCGAGGAGCTGTATTTAGGAAAAGAGTCTGCTACTCAGCTCCTCCAACTCACAGGATCATCTAAATAGGGACCCACACCACCCCCATGTGCTTCTGTTGGCTGTTGCCCTCATCAGATGGAACGATCTGGGCTCTACCTCTCTTGAAGGAAACATGATGTGTAGACTAATATTTTTGGTTTTGTTTGTTTGATTGTATTTTCATCATATAGAGAGAATATAGGAAACCACATAAACCTTATCACTCCTTAACAGGGCTGTCGCTAGATTGTGCCCTTTGTTCAAAAGGAATTCCCTTCTAGTACTTAACTTTCATGGAAGGTGTTTCCTCTGCACTGTGCTTTGAAATTATGGCTAGATGGTGGAAATTCTGCTTGATACTCCAGCATTCTGACTTCCTAATCCTGAAGTTCTTGACCCAGGGTCCATGGGTCTATTAATGGAATCCAGAGGGTCTGTACCATCTGAAATCATAGGAAAAATATCTGCACATAGTTAAATATATGCAGTTTTCTGGAGAGAATTCCCTCGATGTTCATCTGGTTCTCAAGTTCGGCAGTGACTGAGAAGGTTAAGAATTGTCACAGTCTAGGTTCTCAGTGCCTGTTCTCAGTGGCAGTTGTGTTTGTCAGTGTATTGCCCATTAAGGGTTTGGTGAGAGTAGGTAAGAGGGGCAACATGAAAGAAATTTTTTTGGTAAAAAAAATGAAATTCTACTCAGATTCTGAATTAAACAGATCTTTCCTATTGCACAGCAATTTCCTGTGTAATACCATTCAAAACTCATCAAATAATGCACATAAACTTTGTGCATTTTATTGTAAGTCAAATTTACCTTAAAAACATAAATATATATTGAACTGTAATTAATGATATGCATGTTTAGGGGTGAAGTGTACTGGTATCTGTAACTTACTTTGAAATGCATCAAAATAATAGGATGGACAGAAGGAAAGACAGGTAAGTAAATATGTTAAAAGCAAATATTTCAAAATGTTAATTATAGAATCAATGTAGTGGCTACATGGATATTCATTGTACAATTCTTTCATTTTTCTGTGTTTGAAAAATTTAATGAAATGTTGGGAAATACGTGATTATAACATTTAGAGTATGTCGACTGTGTATGACACAGCAGACAGGTATAAGGAAGTGAATGGAAGTTGATTTCATAATCACATATTGATTGAGTCAATTTGGAAGCAATTCTTTTTTTTTTATTTCAGCATATTATGGGGGTACAGATGATTAGGTTACGTATGATGCCCTTGCCACCCCCTCCCCCAAGTCCGAGCTTCGAATGTGTCCATCGCACTCATTGCTTGTGCATATGCCCGTCCCCTCCTCCCCCCTCCCCCCTGGAATCAATTCTTGAGTACATAGAAGGAAATCTAAATGTATTTGAATTTTAGATGCAATGAATTTATGATCAGGAGAGATTACTGTGATATATGTGTAGTGTTTAGAAAGATAGCGCTCCAGTGACCATGATTATATACAGTATTTTGTCAGATTCAGTAGTTTTTACACAGTTTTATTTGGAGGTTCTTCTAACATAAAGCTATTCTTGCCATTAATTGTTTTCTAAGCCTCTCTAAATATTTCTTTGCATGATTACGCACACCATTCATCTGAGCAATTCTCCTGTGTACTATCCAGTTCAGATATGTCTTAATCTGAATGGCCCGTCTCCAGTATGGAGACAGTCCTAACCATACCACATCTGAGAAAGCTAAAGAAAGAGTTGCTTTGTTCTCCTTTATATTTTTTTACCAGACATATGTCCATCCCTAAAAATCAACCTATTAGAATTTCTTTCAATGAGGAAGTACTGAGAGAGACAGGATTTAGCCAAACCATGTTAATCCAAGCATGAGTGTTTTATAATGTATTTGGACCAAAGTACTCAATTATTGACTATAAGAATTGTATAAACTTTGCCACCAAAACTCAAGAGGTTAGTAATTAAAAAATAAAATAGCTTTTCCATTTTACCATTTTAGGCTCAGGCTCATTGTGCATGACATGTCTCATACAGAGCAACTGAATTTAATAATTACAAAAGGAATAAAACCAGAACAGCTTTTTAGAGCTGATATGAACTGATATTTTTTCAATTTGTATATTTTGCACAATATAAACTCTCTTCAATTAGGTTTAAAATGAAGCTGTGACGATTTTTTTCCCATGATAACATGAAACAACTAAGTCATTGGATTTTGTTTTTTTAATTCCAAATGACACCAGTGTTGCAAAGTCAGAACTTTTGAAAAGGACTTCACAGAGGTTCATGAGACGTGATAGGTGCTTAGGGTGCAGTTTTAATGCCAACAGACTGGAAAACAAACAGCATAACCCAGACAACCCAGATGCTTTGTTCTTTAGCATCCATGTGAATAGGAAATAAGATCTTTCTGGGATATGTTCCTCACTCACAGGTGTGGAAGAGAAAAACGTCGCATGCTTGCTGCATTGTGTGTGGGATTCTGGTTTGGGCCAACGCAAAGGGGCATTTCATTGCTTCTCACAGTAAAAGTTCAATTCACTTAACTCGGTTGGTGCTTTTGTTTCAGTCTGCTGCAAGTGAACAGTACAAAAGCATGAAGCATCCCTTAATCCCATGAGCCTGGTGTGTGCTGGCTACTCTCACTGCATTCTCCAGCTCTGCTGCCAATGGAAGTGAGAGATTGACCCCAGGCCTGCAACCACTGTTCTTTGCTCTGCCACTAAACCACTGAGCCGTTGACACTTTAATTGTTTTATACCAGGAGGAAACCAATTGTGTTGATGTGAATGTCTTATTCATCAGACATTACAAGCTTCACATTTGTAATGAGCTGAAACTCCTAGTTTAAGACATGTAACCACAGTGAATCACAAGAGTATAGCGACAATGCTTTCTAATTTGTTGTCGTTGCTCTTTAAAAGATTTGATGGTATTTCGGAATTCCAAACTACAATTAGAAAGTCTGTCTAAAGTTGCGTGTTAATCAAAAACAGCAAATCGTGTTTGCATTATAAAGAACAGCAGAGTAGTAAAGGGAGGAGTTATCAATGCATATTTTTTCCTTTTTAAAATGTGTAGGCAACTATAGAGACACAAGTGAACAAACTATTTTTCAAGTAGCTAAAGTATCTTTCTGGTGTATGAAAATGTCCACATTATCCTCATGGGCTATATTTTGAAAATTTTGATCCTCAGGAAGAAGCTTAGTTTGTATGTCATCATTTTTCCAGAACACTGAATATTTCTCAGGAGTGGAATAAAACATTTCGACATTAAATGTAACAAAACCTGACACTTTGTGAATAGTCGCAATAGCCATTTGAAGAACCAGCTGTAGTATCTGATTTGATGGCTTCCTAAAGAAGACTTCACAGACTTCACAGTAGCAAGTCAAGATTTCATACCTGTGCAAAGTATCTGACTGCCCTTGGATTGGAACCTGGGATTCTCTGCTCAAAGCCTCTGATACCTCCTCACTGCATCCAAGATAAAGCCCAACATCCTAAGCAGGACATTTAAAACCCTCTGCTCCGCCACCCTCACCTACCTTTCAGCCTTCCCTGCATCCCGATCTTGCCATGCACACATGTGCCTGCCCCTTGGCCGTTCACTGCTTCCCACAATCCTTGCCCATGCAAGAATACCCTTCTTCCTTCCCCTCTAAACATTAAACTTTTACTTATCTTTCAAATCGCACTTCTTCCTCACTGCATTGTTACCTCTAGGATAGCACTTAGATTTCCCATTTTGGCTCATAGGTGATTCTTGCCCCAGCCATCTCCCCCCTTCAAATCTTCAGTTCCTTAAGGACAGAAGTAGTATGTTAGTAACTGTTTAACAGTTGTCTCTCCAGAAAGAAAGCAGAGAAGTCCTGGTTGGTCATGTTTGTCTGTGTCCTGCGGTGTAAATATTCCCACAGTGGCTGATTTCAAGGAAGGCTATGTTTTAACAACTGGCTTGCAAAATTCCTGAAAATTTCAACATTCAGCAATCTTGAGCAAGGTCAAGCCAGTTCCAGAGCACCACTGGGACCTTGATTTAACATAATAGTCCTTGTCCTACTGTCTTCTTCCACCATAAACACTGTGCTTCGCTTAGGAATAGACACTCAGTAAATGTTTCCTGAATTGATTTAGGCAGGGCAGTTGATGGTATTGCTCCTTCACCAGTGATCTAAGAGCAGGGTCGTTTCTGGCAGTGATCCAGGCAACATTTGCACTTCTTGTCACTTCAGAGTGGTGGCTTTAGCCCCTGCATGGGCGTGTGTGCACTTAAATAGATGTATTTATTAAAAGTGTAGCTGAGGATGGTGGTGAGGAGCAGGTTCATGGTCTTAAGTTCCACAACCTCATTAGAGCAGAACATGATTCACTATGATTTCAGTAAAAAAAAAACAGAAGAAAGTCTAAAACACAGAGTCAAGATTGTGACTCTTCCAAGGAGATAAGTGAAAAATCCCTGTATAGTCTGGGGAGTTGAGAGGAGAGCCAGCTGCTGGCTCAGTTCCCATCTTCTTTTTACCTTTTCCTATTCTCAGTGTCTCACATCTGTAAGACTTTCGTGACTCACATTTTCAGAGTGAGTGGAGCGTCAGCATATTTTTCACGTTAGCTCATGCCATAAAGTGCCAACCTTGTACCTCTGTTTTTATAATAAACTTGGAAGTCACTATTGTTCCTGTTAGGGTGACCAACCTGTTCTGGTTTGGCCCACTTTAAAACCAAAAGCCCTGTATCCCGGGAACATCCTCAGTCCAGGCAGACTGAGCCAGTTGGTCACCCTAGTGCCTATAAAGATTCTGGTTCCTGTCATGAATGCTTTGGGTATTTAAACCTGCAGTACACCTGCCTCTTACTGCCACTATTCTGGAAGACATTGAATCAATGACTAAAAGGATTAGAACTTCTAAAAAAATCCCAGTTTATGAAATTTCTTCTAAAGGTCATGGTCTTATTTGTCAGACACTTTTATTAAATGAGAGAATAAATGGGAAAGTACTTTGGATAGGAGAAAATGCCACAGTGCACAAAATGCTAGTATTTATTTCTCATAAGGATACATGTGTTCCATAATTCTGTCTTTCAGAACCCATCTTGGATATTATTGAAATATAGCAACTTGTTATGATGAAATAACTATTAATAGTATCAAAATACTTTAAGATAGACTGGGCGAGGTGACTCACACCTATAATCCTAGTACTCTGGGAGACCAAGGTGGGAGAATTGCTTGAGCTCAGAAGTTCAAGACCAGCCTGAGCAAGAGTGAGACCCTACCTCTACAAAAAATAGAAAAAATTAGCTGGGCATGGTGGTATGAGCCTGTAGTCCCAGTTACTCGGGAGGCTGAGGCAGGAGTTTTGTTTGAGCCCAGGAGTTGGAGGTTGCATTGAGCTATGATGGCGCCACGGCACTGCAGCTGTGGCTACAGAATGAGACTCTGTCTCAAAAAAAAAAAAAAAAGGTACTTTAAGATAACTGATCAAATGTTGGAGGACTGTACACGCAGCAGATAGACTTAGCTTCCATGGGTCAACATTCCATGATGTCTTTGGTTCAGGCGTTGTTCATTGGCACTACGTATTGTGAAGCAGCTACATGGGAGAGAGCTGGAGGGGGACTGCGGTGGCTGTGCAGCATCCACACCCCTTAGCGTGGACTTGTTAGACCCTCCTCACTGTCTGTGGACATTTCTTGATAGAAATGATATGCAATAGTAGTGTCCACAGTGTGTCACTTTGTGACAGTGTCAGAATATGTCCCCACTAGAATAGAATTCTGCTATAATGTGATATCCGCGTTCCCACCTGTGTTCTGCAGAATCCTACAGTAAAAATTGTAGGGCTTATGGGGAGAAATAGAGTAAGGGCAGACCCCTCTAGATGTATTCAACTTGGTAAGCACAGCACTCAGAAAAGCAAGTAGTAAAAACACTAATAAAAATACTAGCACTGTTTACAGGTGAAAGAAGCTTGATATAACGGTTGAGAATGCTGAATTTTGGATAAAAGGGCAAAATGCTCAAGGATCCAGGGGACTTGTACAGTAAACAGTTAATTCCAAGACAGAGCATGTAGCTGAACCGAGCCAAAAGGAAGCATGTGGGGTAATTGGACAGCATGGACCGTACGCTGGGCTCCAGCTTGCATGCAGCTGTGCTTATGTGTCTTGCACATGGCACCGTTACTTCGTGGCTCAAAATAACACTGGAAAGAAACCTCCCGTGAACCAACATAACTTCTTGTTCATGCTAACAACATTCTCTACTAAGCATTTATATGTGATCTAATTTATGCTACAGAAATGAATATTTTATAATAGTTTTGCAAATTTCTGCTAAATAAGATGGTTCGTGAAACAGGTTCAAAATTGTATGTGATTGTATATATTGAATTCGGAACCCTAAGCATGAAACTTACTGTGCTTCAATACTTTGGACAATAATCCTAGACAAGTTTTAATTTGGAAAAACAAAATCCACCCAAAATAGAGTCACATCTCCTCTCAAATCTTTTAATTAAACTCAGACATGAACCCTTGTGTTTTCCTGACTGCCAAATACTTAGAAGTAGTTTTATGAGATTTGTGTGTGTGTGTAAGTTGTAAAATAAAAAATACACACACTGCGGAGTTACATGACTTTGCATTTGGTTTATTTAAATATAGTTTAGTAGGACTGTAACATATAAGGAGGGTTAAAGGGTCAGAATCCTATTTAATTAACTTATACCCCCTTGGGAGCTAGGCACTTGTAAAGGTATGCTAAGCAAATAATGCTTCAAATAACATGAAATCTTTGAAAAGAATATGCTACCTTTGGTGAAAGCTTTTCTATTAACCTGGCCATTAAAATTATTTCAATGAACTAGTTCAAACCTCACAGTTTTTATATATATAAAAATATTTTAAGATACCTGTATATTTAATCTTTTTTAAAAAAGTCAATAAAATTATTTCATAAGCTATTTCAAACCTCACAATTTATGTGTAAATATATTTTTCAGTATATATTTATATAAAAATCTTTTTAAAAAACCATATATATCGTATATTATGTGATTTTTAAAAAAAATGTGTCTTGATGGTTCAAAAAAGATCTAAATCAGTACTCTTCCTGCACTTGTTTTGGCATTCACTGAGACAGGAAGTAATCCCAGAATTGCCGTCCTTTTGTCCGTATGTGTCTAAAATATGACCAGTGTTTTACATTTGCATAAATCTGATTTAATAATCAGTCACACTATTAAAATAAAGCATTCTTTTCAATCAAGGCTAATTACACATCATTTAATGCCTGGTCTTTAATGAGGATTTCAATAAATATTCGTTGATAATGATAATTATTAAAATGATATGTTAAGTCAGTCTCCTCGTGTGAGGAAATGCTTTGTTTTGAAACGTTAGACTTACAGCTTTGCCTAAAAATTTTTAATTAAAATCACCACTTTGGCATGAAGCTTAAAATGTGCAAAGTTGCTGCAATTAGTGCATTGTACATCCATATGGATGTTACCAAACAGCTTTCAACTTAAAGGATTTGGGCTATTTTGAATGATGGACCTTCTGTTAAGCTTAAAACAAAGCCTGTCTATCTCTGCACTCATTTTAATTAATATTCTCTTGCTGGTCTCAAAGATGTGTTCTCTTCTGGGAGGAAGAAGCGTGATTATCATAAATCAGAAATAAGTTACAGAAGTAGGTTTGACTAATTTTCTCCTTCCTTCTGTTTCATACCATGTCTCCCACCCCACCCCCCAAAGAGCTTCAATGCAGTATTAGAGAAACTGGAAAACACTGGTTTCAGATATTCTAAAAGAAAACCTGTATTTCTAGGCAAACCATAACATATTCAACTTACTCAAAAAATTGAGTAAATGATAAGCTGTCCCCAGATTTTCTGAATTCAGTATGACATTTAAAATGTATCATTTTGAGTCCAACATTCATATAAAATCCATAGTATAAAATTTGACTATGGGTTGTATATATATATACACACACACACATATTTGAATGTGTATATTTGATATTTTTACTTCAGACAGATTTGTACTTGCCTAGGTGCTTAAGGTTTAACAACCTTATTTGTAGACTTGTTTACAGTAGCAAACTCTACTTGAAGATGAATTAGCTGCAAACATTTTTTTTTCTTCTTAGTATTTTAAACAAAATCAAACTCAAATTGGCACAGTCACGTAAGTTCATTTTTTCTTTTTCCTGGACATCTTTCATGTGAAACTTTATTGGCACGGTACTTGGAGAAGGGAAGCTTTCTGAACTTTGTTCTCCACAAAATCAAAATAAATCCTACAAATGGCTATACATTTTAATTAAGGCCTTGATTTTCTATGCTCAAACATCTCCCCCACAACCACTCTCCATATACCTTCAGAAAAATATTTCCTCCTGTGGCCACTGGAATCCTCCGACTATCTAGGTGCCCATTTAAGCCCACTTTTGAATGCTGGTGTAAAAAGCAGACAGCCAAAATGATTTTTTTTAAATCTTCATTGAACTCTTAAGAATAGGGTAAATGTGAAAAATTACAAAGCAGAATTGTAATTTACCATAACATGTGGGTAAAATAATTCATCCAACGTGAGTGGAAAGGCATAAAATCAGTTAAGTCCACTGTAGAACACCACCACGGCAAGTACTGTTTTTTTCTTTTATTCCAGCATTATGGAAACCCAGTCCCCATATCCATTAGATTTGGCACAAAGATAACACTAATTTTTCCATGTTACTTGGATTATTTATTTTTATTTCCTTTTTTTAAAACCTGTAGTTAATTATATACCTATCTTTAGTTGCCTCCTTATATACCAGTATTTTGGATTGTACATTTGAGAAGAAGGTTGGAATTAGTTTTATTCTGGTTTAGAAACAGACAAGCTAAACTTGGTCAAATGATGATCATTTTTTTTCTTAAAGAGAACCTCATTGTTTCATATTTTATACTGTCTGTGCTGTTGTGAGGTAGCTTCCTTTCTGTCAAATTTTAGTATTTTTTCCTTCTTTGTTAGGCGTTTTTACAAAAAAGTCTCTGAAATAGAAATGAGCAGATTACCCTACAGCTTCACATACATCCTGGAGAATATCCTGTTCACAATTTACGTGATAAAAGGAAAACCTACAGTTGTTTTAATTTGGAAGCAAAATAATCACTTCTCTCCAGTGAGGCCTTAGGGGTGGAGGGAAATGTGTGCCAGAGTCGTCCTGTAGAAAAAAAGAATGCTTTGAGAGGGGGCAGTACAGCAGGAAAAAAAAAAAAAAACCATAAAACAAACGTAAAACCTTAGAGTGGGTAAATAGGCCAACAAAACACAGGCCATCTGATCACATCGAAGCACCCTGAGCAGCAGTCCACAGCTATGTTGTCCCTCCAGTGTGTAAACTGCATGCATGTGTGTAGGGGTGTGTGTGTATGTACACACAGAGATTTAGCAGGGAGCACAGAGGGAATTAGAAAGAGCCTGGCTCGTTTTTAATTTGGGTCTGTTTGCTTGCATTTAGCACTTAAGGGCTTCTACATTCAGTTTGCTCAAAAGAGTGATGAAGCACTCCTTGCTTATGCCTCAAATCAGAAATGCATGAAGTGCAGCTGCAGAGATAATACATTTTCCCCAAAGGCTTTGGCTGAGCAAATTAGGTGTCAATGGGGTGCCTGCGCAGGCAGTACTCTCTCTAATTAGTCTCTTGAGCCTAGTTGGTGGCGGGTATGAGATGATCTAATCAATTGGTCTGTGTCTGATGGTTCGTGTAAAAATCCTACCAGGCAGACTCTCTCCCACAGGTCACCCACCTGCACAGCGGGACTGCTCATTTTCATTTTTCATCTCTTCCATCACATGATGCTGACAGTTGGTTTTAAGAAAATTGAATCCAAAAAAATATCTAGGTCATAGGGCACATGGGTCAGAACAAAGTTGCATTATGGGTACCAGCGATCCAATTAATTAATATTTATAGCTGAGAAGCTCTATGTAGATATTTCTGAATAAGGATTTTATCAATCAAATCCAATTTCTTGTTTAAAACATTGATTTCTAGGGAAAGAACATTGTAAAAGCAGAAAGCAAGATAAAAATGGCATCCATTAATCTTATTGTTTACGTACCTATGAGCGAATGTGCACATGGTTGAGTTTATAATTCATATTCACTGTTCATTTATTGTGTATGCAGCGTATTTTAATAATTAAATGTAAGGGAAGGACTTGCATCGATACTGTATTTTGCTTCCCTATGATTGTAGTATACCCTCTCTCCTTCCACCTAAATCCTCACCCATCAAATGCATGATTACATTTAGATTTTTTAAAAGATTTCTAGCAATAATCTGGCCTACCTCATATGCACTCATTGAAAATTGAAGCTAGTGCTGCCCAAGGAGGGAGAAGCGACATCCATCCCATGCTGCTGTGAACAGCATCAGGCAGGGTAGTCGGCACAGTTGGGGACGTTCAGAGTCTTCTCACAGAGGCAGCAAACAGTCTACCTCTCATTGGCACCTCTCTTTCGCTCTCATTATTGGCTCCTTCCATTAAATGTCTGAGCCCAAACCCAAGTAATAGACTTACCATAATCACTGTGTTCACCGTTTATTATCCAATTACTGTTATTATGTATTATCCTTTATTATCCAATTCTGCTTATGCCCTAGGTTAGGTACATGTGATTTTCCTAGAGATTACACTGAAAGAATCAGGACAAAGGCAAGGACAAACACCATGAGTGGCTGAGAGATGTCTTAAATCAACCCAGTAGGGTAGTAAATATGCCATGGACTACGGTGACAACATAGTTTATTATTACCTGAAATCGCATATACTAAAAATGAAATAATTTCCTTCAAATAGAATGTCATGGAATAAAAAAGAAGAAAGTTTGGCCAACAGATGGAGGTTCGTCTGCGGACGGCCTGCTGTGTACCCATCACCAGGCTATGTGAGCAAGAGCACGGGCATAGCTTTCGCCCTCGGTGACCGTGTCCTAGCGAACGCTGCATCTGAGAAACATGCCAGTCCCAAGTTTGCAGATTCTGCCTTTTCCCCTTCCTATTCATTCAACAACTGCTTATTGAATGCCTGAGCCAGGCCTGGGCTAGGCTCTGAGGATACAGTGGTCAACAAAATCAAACTTAATTAAGAACGTAATGACACCACCTGCCCGCTCACTTGCTCCTTCACAGGAAGTGTCTCCACACCTCAGGAGGGACCAAGTGAAATCTCTGGCTCAGGAGGCCAGTATGGGACCAGGTCTCCATTCTGCTGATGAAAGTGGTAGAGGGAAGGAGAGCCAGGAAAAGCGACATCCTTTGGGTATAGTTGTAGGACTCCCCGCCTAGGCAAGCAGATGTCAGGACAAACCCACGACTCCCGTTTGGCTGGGGTGGGCAGACTTCCTGGAAGAGTGAGAATCTCAAGTGCTCTTTAAGCTACATAGAAGGAAAAGGACATTTTTGCCATCCGTTTAATAAAAATGTCAAAGTTAGTAGTGGAGTTGAGGACTGAATGAAGATGCCAGTGGACGAATGTGCTTGAAATACTGCGGGGACCAGTGCTGTCTCCCCTCAGTGTTATGGCCTAAGTCAGAATGTGTAGGTATGTGGAGCAGCAGGGGGGGCAAAGGTGGAGTTTCTTCATTTCCTGGGAAGAACAAGGGTAGGATCGGGACTAAGAGGGTTGTTCCCACAGGCAGCAAATATTTGAGATAATAACTGAGGAGTTAGGATGTAGTGGTAGCAAAGGACCGGTGTGTGGTGTCCATCCACCCCCAGGCCTCTCCCAGAAACTTAAGAGAAAGGCTCAGTCACTGAGGACAGAGGATTCTCAAGAACAAAAGATTCCCCCTACCTCATACCATATACAAAAATTAACCCAAAATAGATCAAAGATGTAAACATAAGGGCTAAAACTATAAGACTCTTAGAAGAAAATAGAGGAGTAAATCTTCATAACCTTGGATTTCACAGTGGAGTTTTAGACATGGCACCAAAAGTACAAGCAACAAAAGAAAAAGGGATAAATTGGACTTCCTCAAAAATAAACTTTTGCACATCAAAGGACACAATCAACATAGTGAAAAGCCAACCTATGGAATAAGAGAAAATATTTGTAAATCATATATCTGATAAAGGATTACTATCTAGAATGTATTAATATCCAGCTTAACAACAAGAAAACAAAAAACCCAATTTAAAAATGGAAAAGGACTCAAATAAATATTTCTCCAAAGAAGATATTCAAATGGCAAAAAACCACATTAAAAGGTGTTCAACATCACTAATCATTAGGGAAATGCAAATCAGTTCACACCCCCTAAGATGGCTACAAATTAAGGAAAAAAAAAACAGCAAACAAGTATTGGCAAGGATGTGGAGAAATTGGAACTCTTGTATAATACATTGCTGATGGGAATGTGAAATGGTGCAGCCACTGTGGAAAACAGTTTGGCAGTTTTTCAAAAAGTTAAACATAGAGAGTTGCCATATGACAGCAATTCCACTCCAAGGTATATACCCAAAAGAATTGAAAACAGGGATTCAAACAAATACTTGTACATGAATGTTCATAGAAGCACTATTCACAATAGCCAAAAGGTAAAACAACCCTTTTGGTGGTATATATCACATGATGAATGGATAAACAGAATACATTATATCCATACAGTAGAATATTATTCAGCCATAAAAATAATGAATACTGATACTGTTACAACATGAATGAACTTCAAAGACATCATGCTAAGTTTAAGAAGCCAGACATACAATAGGCCACATATTGTATGATTCCATTAATATGAAATATCCAGAATTAGGTAAATCCATAGAGATGGAAAGATTAGTGGTTGCCAGGGGCTTAGGCAAGGGAAGGATGGGAAGTGACTGCTTAAAGAATATAGCGTCTCCTCTGGGGGTGATAAAAACGTGTTGGACCTAAATAGAGATGATAGTTGCACAACATTGTGAATGCACTAAATGGCGCTAAATTATATACTTTGAAATAGTTAATTTTATGTTAACTGAACTGCATCTCAATTTATAAAAAAGAATGGAAAGTTAAATTCCAAAAAAATCTTCATACTAAGTGGGGGAAATGAGTAGAGTGTGGGGAGGATGCTATTTTAATGGTTCTTAAGTGTAAGAGTGGAACTTTTTGCTCTCTGGCCAAGATATTGCTAGGGAGCTGCCGTGCAGGGGTGACATCCTTGATGCCACAGCCTGCGTGGGCAGCAGTAGGCCACCTGCACTGAGAAGTCTCAAAAAAAGGCAACACCTACAGGATCAGGCTCTATCCTAGGCTCCCTCTGCATCCAGGAAGATGACAGTGTGGCCCTGTGGATGGGGACATGCAGGTCTGACCAGCCTCAGTGACCACAAGCTTCTAAACCTAGAGGATGAGTTGGTTCGGGGACTCAGTTCAGCTAACGGGTGGATCTCTTCTCGGCTATGTGACTTGAACCTGGGAGTGTTGCTTCTCACCGTTCCTGGCAAGATACTCTTTTCCCAGCCTGGAGACTCAATGAAAATGCATAAGGGCTAAAAGCAAGTGCGGCGGGGAGCAGAGTGAACATTCCTTCCTTGTCCTTGAACCATTCGCCTGCAAGCAATTACTGAGTTTGAAGCAGGCATCATTGGAAACGTGCAGTGGTGTGCAAGATGTTGGGGAGAGGCTGCCAATTCAGGTCACGCTGGCCAATTCTCATTCTGGTGAAACTGAAATAGCTGATAACAGGCAACTGAGGAATTATATACAGCTGAATTTTTTAAAAAGCATCTATGTGATCCATTTTTCTATTTCACGTTCATAAAGAGAACACGATGATATGTCCTCTTAATGGTCTGTATGATGCTACAGGCACTTAATTAAGACCAGTATTACTACTAATGATTTAGGGAAGGAAATTTGCTGAATTTCTTTTTATCTTACTTTCCTAGAGGAAGTTAGACCAATTGAATTCATGGAGTTAAATTATTTTAAGAGAAGAAAATACAGTCAGAACATTTATGTACCATATAAAAAGAGTTATTTTGGTTAAATAGACTATTCTGCCTCATATTTTTATACTCAGGGTGGCTGTGGAAAACACTGATGGGCTCACTTTGGGCTGACCAATTTTGATGCCGCATGTAATTTAAGAAAAATGAATGATGTAAGTTTTTTTATAACAATTTTCTCTTTTCCTCCTTCCAGGATTAAGTTTTCATCATTCTGGAAAGGAAAAAAAAAAAGCAAACATTAATGAAGTGGCCAATAATATGAAGGGAATCACGGATCAGTTTCCTTTCGCTCCCTGTGGTGGATTTCACTTACAAGAAAATTGAAGCTGGCAAGACCCTGTTTTCTCTGCAATTTATTTAAAACCTTGCACGCATTTGGATACCTTGTGATTTCCAAGAACTATGTGAAGATTAAGCTTTGCTTACTGATACATGGCATGTATTCTTTTCAGTCTTTTGTGTTTGATTTTGTTTGATTTCCCTCTGCAGCGCAGCGTCTCTGTAAAGGTTTTTATGCTTTCACCAGCCATGTCTTAAATACATTAAGACAACACATTTGGTGTTCACACTTCTTCAGTAATGTCTGTACTTGAAAGCCACACAGTGGCATAAAACAATGTGTGTTTTCTTTGAGAGCAGTGCACATTCTGCAACCACCAGGAAGGAAACTTTTTGCTAAAGCAAGCCCCTGTCCTCTGACTTGACAGCTTGGTCCCTGACGGCGGGGGCCCCCACCTGTTGCTTACCTTTGAGGGCATTTGCAAATGTGGGGTTTTTTCTTGGAAATAACTGCACGTTTATATAGGATATTGGATCTGCTTAGCATTTTCAAGCCACATAGCATGGCTGTTTTTTGAATAGGTTGAAAGTGAAGAAACGAATATCAAACATTAAGAACAAAGACAGGGATAAATTGCTTACTTTTCAACCTCTGGAGATGGAGGTAACTTTTTACACGTGGTCTGGGTCTTGTCAACATCTTATTATTTTTTTTTTCCATCCACTCTGTTACACTTTGTAGTTTCCAAATGGAGAAAGTGAGGAACAGAATGTTTAAAACTTGGGTGCAAAAGAATAATATCCGTTGGATGAGCCCTGAAAGCAGTCTTGGCTTGATCCAGTTAAAAGTTTGCTCGCTCACCACAAAAGCACCATCAAAAAATTACATTTTTTTAGAAAATTCCAAGCTGATTGGAAGACATTATTGGGTTCCTTACTTTAAAAAGTCTCCTGGAATAACTGTTCAAATGCAGGTTTTAGAAACAATGCAATAATCTTGCTTTAAAGATGGAAGAGGGAAACTCCTTGTTTAAGGAGTTGAGGGGCCTTCGAGGATGAAGCTGAGCATGTGACACTGGGGAAAAGTGGCGGGGCCATGCACTGTGCTTCGTGCTGGAGGGAGAGCTGCCTGGTGCAGGCCCACTCCCAGGGGCCAGGCCTCGCTGCGGAATCCCCAGTAACACTGAGGCCAAGGAGCAGTTAGGAAATTTCATCCAAAGCATGAGACCTAGCTCCTCTGGACACAAATTCCTATGGAAATACCTTTGTGTACATTGTTTTACATTCTCTTATTAGCCAGAAAGGAGAGACTAAGAGCTTGAAATGTGTCACACTTTTTTAGGATCAAGACCAGGAATTATGAGCCAGTTGGACAAGGACTTTCTCTGAGAGTCGGGCGAGAGAAAAACTTTTCTGTAGTCAAACCCAATACACCTAGGAAACTGGACCAGAATTCCTAAACTTCTAAAATGGTACTATCTCTGGAGGGAGGTATGAGTAGATATGTCAAGGTCATAATTCATCCTATCCAAATGTAGCATTCATTGTAAATTTGTAAGTGCTAAGTAAGGAATTCTTTACTGATTGATTTTAAAGAGAATAAAAGCCACCCAAGGTTAGAATGTTTACTGTTTGCTACCTAGAAATCTTTTTCATTCCTCCTTCATACATTCCAACCCACTGGAACTCTTTAGAGGTATTTTGATTTAAAGTATACTTAAATTAGGATTTCTTAAAGTAAATACAGGGGGAAAACTTTACATGCAATCAAAAATGGACTTTCCTGTGATTTATTTTGAATCATTCATTTTGGGGAGAGGCATGACTTTTGTATTTCATTAAGTTTAAATCAAGAGCAACTAATTAAATCTTGCTATTTAATAAGGTTTCTAACTTGAAAATTTGCAAATATTTAATGTTGAAAGACTTCAATTAGAGATATATGTCCCTTTCACAGGCAACTTCTCTTGGGAAGTGAAATATAATCATACTCAGCACGGGGAGAAATCTGTTTTATTACAGAGACATACTTCTCAGAAGGTTAGGAGGTTTTGAGTTCCCCATTTTTGCCATCCATACAAGAAATCCAAGATTTCGTTCTCTCTCTCTCTCTCTCTCTCTCTCTCTCTCCCTCTCATATATATATAAAACCTTTATCTCTCCCCTCTCTCCTTTCCTATTTGCAATCACGTTTTCCCTCCCCTTCTCTTTCTTTCCTACCCTCTCTGAGGGTAGTCACAAAAATCCATACATCCTGTGTTCATTAGAAGATTTATTATTCTATTGAGAAAGCACTGGAATGTTTTGTGAGATTATTTTTATATGAAGGAACAGCTTGAATTCAAACAGCTGGTAATACTATGAACACCTTAGTACGGTGATTGTATCAACAGGACATCACTGCACACAGTATTCTGAAAGGAAATTTGAGATTTAATTTTCACTTTCTTAAAAGAATAGTTTGGTTGACTTAAAAATACAACATGTATAGGACATGAAAAAAAATGTTTGCAGCGCTCAGCAGAAAATAGGGGACAGAAGGCAGGAGTGGCTGTCCATCCACTGACGCAAGGGTGAGAAGCTATTTCTACCTCCCAAGAGTGATTAGAAAAGTTTCTAGGGGAGCCTCCAGGCTTGCAGAGAAAGCAAGGCCTCTTGGTATCCTTTCCTCAGTGTGTATATGACAGCCAATGTAATCAGTACCCTAGGTTATGCATCTATATAAGATACTCATCTGTGAATATTATTGGTTTTGTAATCTTTGTTATATAAGAGGATGTTTAGGCTGTACATACTGGGGTAGATTATTGCCTGCCTCCTATATGTAGGAATATGCTGCATAATTGCGCATAACTTCCATCTCCTTTACTGGCTTGTAGGCAGAGAAAACTATATATGTTACTGCCTTGTAATTTTCTCATACACCAAAAAAGAAAAAAAAAACCTCAATAAAATAAGCAATCTCCTATTCTCATTCCTTTTTCCATAGCAGCATATTTTAGAGACATATACAAAATCTACATTCTCTAGTTGGGAGTGAATTTTTTATCTTTTTTTTTTTTTCTTTTTTCATATGATGCACTGAGATGTGTACTTTCTAACAGGGGGTTGGTACCTAAGAAATGTGCTAGCATCATTCAGAAAACTATTATACTTCAAAATGAGATATAGCAAGGAGAATGGAATAATACAT
>CAUYSK010001457.1:0-62970 GCA_963575035.1 Avahi laniger | reverse complement strand
AGTAGAACTCCATCGTATCCATATACCACATTTTATTAATCCACTCATGTATTGATAGGCACTTGGGTTGTTTCTTCATCTTTGTAATTGTGAATTGTGCTGCTATAAACGTTCAAGTGCAGATGTCTTTTTTATAGAGTGTCTTTTGCTCCTTTGGGTAGATGCCCAGTAATGGGATTGCTGGATCAAATGGTAGTTCTACTTGTATCTCTTTGAGGTATCTCCATATTGCTTTCCACAGAAGTTGCACTAGTTTGCAGTCCCACCACATTAGTGTTCCTATCTCTCCACATCCACACCAACATTTATTATTTTAGGACTTTTTGATAAAGGCCATTCTCACTGGGGATAAGTGATATCACATTGTGGTTTTGATTTGCATTTCCTTGATGATTAGAGATGCACCACATGTACTTGTCACCAAATTGTTATTAACTGATCAACACTTAAGTTCATATATAGTAATAACATTCATGAGGGGTCAGGCAGATGGGAGGGGGGAGAAGGGGATGGGTATATACACATGTAATGGGTGTGGTGTGCACACCGTCTGGGGGATGGACATGCTTGAAGCTCTGACTTGGGTGGGGCAAGGGCAATATATGTAACCTAAACATTTGTACCCCCATAATATGCTGAAATAAAAAAATATTTTTAAAAAATAAATAAAAATAAAACAGGGCAGAAAAAAAAATTTGCTTTTTGTTCCCTTGACTCTGGGAATGGTCTTCAGTAAGCGAGAGAACAGCTTCCTTTTTCACAGCACATAGCATTCTGACAGATTGAAAGAGTAGGAAAAGGATGGAAAGGGAGGCTTCACATGTTTGTAAGAAAACAGAGGACTTTAGCAATACTGTGCTTAAGATGATAACCTTAATATTAACATTGGTTGGGACCTCACCCAGCTGTCATGGAGGAGACACTGTGATATAGGACTTGAGGTAAGAGACATCAATTTTTCCATTTAAATAAGAACAGATGACTAGGGAGGGTCAACTCTTATTTATATCATGCCACTAAATCCTTTCCATGCCAACCACTTCCCTAGCATACATCATTTTTATTACCATAGTTATTTAAATGTTTGACAAAAGAAGAAGAGGAAGGAAAAAGATGTGCAAAGAGAAATATCCAAATTTTCACTCAGTGATTGTGTTCTGCTAGTCCCTAGATGGATTCCCAATTTCTGGACCTGCTTCACAGGGGTGTGACCCATGCAACCACACAGGGCCACACACTCAGAAGGGCCCCAATCTTGGCTTAACACTGTGTTATCACCATGGTTTTTTACCATGATAACATTCTTCCAGGTCCACCAAAGATAGGCCTGAGGTGCTGACAATTACCCTTTCCCAATGCAGAAGACCACAGGGACATGCAGGTTACTAACATCACTCAAGATGCTCTGCTTTGGTTATTGGAAAAATTCCTCGATGCATAACCAAAGCACTAGATGAAGGATTTTACTTGTTCACCAATCTCAAAATGGTTCTCCTGTTTCAATGTCCCATCTACAGCACCCTGGGTTAGGACACTGTTAGTTGTCTTTCACCCTTTCTATTCTGTTCTTCATATCTAATTTCTCTAAAATTTCTTCAAATCTATCCAAACTTATTTCCCAGTATTCCTTTGTGTACACCCTCTTAATCACCTTCAACTTTACCCCATTCAGTATGATGTTGGCTGTACGTGTGTCATATATGACTTTTATTATTTTGAGGTATATTCCTTCTATTCTTTGTTTGTTAAGGGTTTTTATCATAAAGCAGTGCTGGATTTCATCTGCAACTATTGAGATGATCATATGGCTTTTGTTTTTAATTCTGTTTATGTAGTGAATCACATTTATTGATTTGTATATGGTGACTCATCCTTCCATCCCTGGGATAAAACCCACATGATCATGGTGAATTATTTTCTTGATGTACTTTTAGATTCAGTTTGTCAGTATTTTGTTGAGGATTTTTGCTCTATGTTTTGATTTATGTTCATGAGAGATATTGGTCTGCAGTTTTCTTTTTCTGTTGTGTCCTTTCCTGGCTTTGGTATCAGAATAATACTTGCTTTGAATTATAGAATGATTTAGGAAGGATTCCCTCTTTCCCAATCATTTGGAACAATTTCAACAGGATAGGTGCCAGTTCTTCTTTCTAGATCTGGTAAAATTCGGCAAAGCTCCCAAGTTGAGAAAGAGTTGGTAAAGGTCAATCAATCCAGGATGTGCATAGTGTGACCTAACAATACAAATTTGGACACCATGCAGCTGCAACTGGTTCCACCAGCCACACATCACCAGCTAGCTCCATGGCGTCAGTAGCAGAGCATGGAGTTTTTGGGTGAGATTTTCCTACATAATGTTGCTCATTATCATTATTCTTATTAAGAGAAATATTCAAAGAATCTAGTAAAGTCTTATGTCTAGACCCCCAAGCATAAAACACTTAGCTTATGTAGAAAAGTATGTTTAAAATATCTCTATCTGAAGCAGTTCATATTAATAACAACAAAAATAACAATAACAAAGATATATAATTGGCCAGTCTACAAAATGTTTTGGACATACATAAAGGAATCAATCATTTAATCTCATAATAACCCTGTAAGGTAGGAATTATTATACCCATTTTCAAATGATAAAGATGTGTTCAGAGAAATTGAGGGACTCATGCAGCTCTAAGTGCTAGAGATAAAGTTCATCCTCTGATTACAAGTCTAATACTCCTTCTACTTAAAGAACCCAGATTCTGATAATGACTACTTATGAGGCACCATATGAACTATTACTATGCCACTTTGGGCTAATGTTGGAGGACTTTAAAAGCAAAGTATAAAGTAATGATAAGACCCATTGACTTCTTCATGCATTTTTTAAAATTTGCTCTTACATTAACTTGCCATTAACTATTCCACAAAAAGGGCTCACTACAGTCCCATCTCTCTCTTATTATGATGATCTTAGAAAACAAAATTAAAAGGGAACTTAACATAGAGCACTTTATTTAATGAGCAGAGCTTATATAAGTGTGCAGAAATAATACCCTGGAGCTATTTTATACAAGAGCCACAAAAGATCTACCACAGATGAGTGACAGAAACATAATTAGTACGAGCTCATGCAGTTGCCAAGTTGCTATTATTTAGAAGAGCACTCTCTACTTGAAGTTGAGCTTTTGCTACCCACTGAATATCACAGTCAGTAGAAAATGAAGAATAGTGGCTCAAGAGCAGATGCTCCTGCTGTGAATTCCAGGGAATTTCACTAGCTGGTAACAGAGCCAATACTAAACATTGCTGAGAAGTCCCTCATGAGAAGACACATTCCTAGCTGGGCTTGCCTAGGACTCTGCAATGTGAAAAAAAAAAAAAAAAGACAAAGGAGTACAGTTGTTCCTTTCTTGGAAAATTTAACCCCAGTGCAAAGGCACCCAGTCTGGCATGGATGTGCTTGCCCATTATTTCCACACCCCAGATCACACCCTGCTAGCAGTTTCACTCTCAAAAAAGGCTCAAAAAGGCCCCAGGGATTAGTCCAATGTGGCCATTGGATGTAGTCCAGGCCTACATGAGGCAACATTCAGAACACCACCAATTTACATCGTTTCCAGAATTAGTTCAAGACACTGGGCCTATTTTTCCTCTCCTAGATTGGTCCTTAATGCAACTATAAACTTTCCAGAAATATTCCAGAGACAGAAACAGGATTACGCAGATCCCATTCACCAGGCAGGCCTATGTGGGTAGCAATCACCCTGATATCTTTAGCCAGTCATGCATTAAAGGAAAGCAATCCTGCAATTTCACCACAGGAGGACTTTGGGGTTTGGGGGATTTTTTGTTGTTGATGTGGGAGGTGGCAGAAATTTTTTTGGCGGGGTGGGGTGACTATAGGAAGGAGGCAAGATGGCTTGGAGCCTCTTCCTTTTGAAAATATTCATTAGAATCCATGCCTTTTAACCTCAAAAGTGCTACCGTGAGTCTTAAAAAAAATCTCTTGGATAAGAAGAATCCAGGACACGAGCAAAGAATCCAATGCTGATTAATTCAAGCATTAAGCAAATATTAACTACCAGACATAATACAGGCACTGATTCTACAGAATCATTTTCACACAGTAGCGTGGAACCAAAGTCATCTATAAAAATAGAAGTTCTTGAAGAAAGACTATTTGCAGTTCAACCCTAAAATATTGATTTAAGAAATGAATTCTATGCAATTTAAAATGAATAGGACATACATCATGCTACTTTCCCTCCGACCCTTACTAATAAACTAGGTTTGACAAAATGTTTTTAAATATATAAAGTGCTTACAGAATTCAGATTTCTTAGCATTTCCTTAAGTTAGTATTTCTGCAGGAAACAATATTACATTAAGAATGATTTTTTTTTCTGTATTCAGCATGAAACAGTAAATATTCAGCATGCCATTTAACCCAAGGACGAAAATGACACAAAAGAGGCATGAGTGGTAATATCAGGCTGTAGCTGTAAAAACACTCACTCAAGACACGGGGGACTGACGCCCACTTTGGGGACTACCTGGTTCCCTGGGGCTGAGTTAGAAACACTCCATGGAGAAAATATTAATGATTGGGTTAGAGAAGGACTTCTATAAAATACAGTAAACTGATTCCAACACTATAAGGTGTGGGAAACAGGAAGGAATGAGTTGAATTCTCAAGAAGCAGGACTCACTGAGTAGGAAAATTGCAGAATGAGTGGATGTTTGGGAAGTTGGTTACTTCTCAAAAAGCAGGCATGATCATTCATACTTTATAAATAGAGTTTTTAAAATACAATCATTACCAGAGAATTAGATTAATTTTGTAAATCATCTTCCAAGAGGGTACATACAGATAAATTTAGCCAATAACTGGGTTTCTTAGCTGTTCATGGTACTATGAGAGGCATCGGTGATTTCTGAGAAACTGTGCCAAATACAAGGACGTACTAGTACAATCCTTGCCTTTAAGGAGTTTCTGGTCTAATAGAGAACGATGGGGTCAGGTGGGAGTAGGGAATGTGTCTTAAAAGAATTTAGAGGTGTGATGTAATTATTTCTTGCTGGGGAAACAAGGACTTTTCATTTAAGCTGATCCTTAAAGGTTGAGGTCAGATATAAAGAAAAGACGGGCATTTAAAAACCATGTTTAGAGAAAAGCTGTTTTCAGAATGGATGAAAAGAATAAGGGAGAGGTCAAAACAAAACAAAACAAAAAGCCTGGAGATCTACCAGGATGCAGAAGGACTTCAGTTTCAGAGCAGGACTTTCTAGGCAGGTGTCCATCCTGCTAATTCTCATGAAGAATTCCCCTCAAATGCCTCCAACACATGAAGAGGACAAACTTCTCTTAATCCTGACGGCCCTCAAACTGTAGTGATCTTCCTAACAGTAGGTAATACGTACTGAATGTTCACTTTGTGCTGGGTGTTTTGTATAAACTACCTCATTTTATCCTGATTATAAGGTACCTGCCTACAAAGTAAGTATTCTTATACCCATTCCACAAGTGAGAAAAATGAAACTCAGAGGTCAACTAAGATAACTTGCCTAAGATAATTTAACTAATAAATCTTGATTCAAACCCAATTCTGACTCAAAGCCCGTCCTTTTCCCCCACTATGTAGCAAGCAGACTTAGATTATTCTATAATTTTTTTCTGATAAGTTTATACTGTAAATTACTCTTGTTCTAAATTTGTATAACACCCAACACAGTGTCATCTGTATTGCATCAATAGATTCCTCATTAACTATTTGTGCACACAATATATCATGTGGCTGTAAATTTTCTATGAGTGGAGGAAAAAACTGATGCCATTTATTTCACTTTGATCCACAAACAGCTGGATGAATTTGCCACACAGTCAATGTGATAAGCTATGACTAGAGTATGATAAAAACAATCAAATCAGTCAATTCAATGAGAAAAAACAACAACAATCAAAGTGGTTTAAGACATCACCTGAATCAAAAACTAATTCCTTGAGGTTTTCCCCTTTCAACTGACTATGCTAAGCCTAGTTTCCTGGTTGTAATTCTCCTAAGCATTAGCATAGCTTCACCAAAGGTGTGGTAGATAATGAAAAGGAGAAATGTACTTTCTTATTTATAAGCATACTCACCCAAAGAATAATTATATAAATTTATTTTTAGAAGCCCTTATTAGTTGGCTAAATTGAAAATACTATGGTTTCCCTTTGCTCAGGATAAGGGATATATGTCTCCTCTGGAGGAAACTCAGAGTAAGTAGAAATTATGACACCTCACCCCATCTGACCTTGTAATTCATACACTGCAGATCGATGTGTAAAGGCCTGCTGCTGAGTCTCCAAAGCTCCCCCAAGAATGTCATCTACACAGAAAGTTGGCACCTGGACGAGCTTCAAAGTCCCCACATGGGCATTGGGGTGAGCTCATCACATCAGGCTAGAAACCAGCCTTTGTTCTCAGTGTCACGTTTCGCCTTAGTAGGAGATCATTTCCTCACAATCACGTCCATTCATGAGGCAAGAGCACTGGGGCCCACACTGAACAACTCTTCATTGAGCTACAGAAAACAGGGAAATAGCTGTCGTGTTTTCCCAGTGATGCTGTTAATATTTAAGTGCTGTTCTTGGGGCTGGGGGTAAAAACCCAACTCTAAGAGGGCTCTGACCTATTTTCATGATTACTGCTGCCATAATGAACAAATTGCTCAATAAGAAAAAAAAAAATCACGTCTATCCATATTCCAAGTAACCACCAGAGAAGGTTCGTGTTGGTGAAAGATGTTGCTTGCAAAATTTGCAGCTACTGCTGTGAATAATGTAAAAGGTTTTATATCTAAGCAGAGCGCTTAATGGATTGTACTAATAGTAGCCCTCGTTTCCATTTTGGTGGTTGAACATGTTATTAATGAATGATGATGTTAAGTAATGCCACCTGTAAAATGGCACATAGCTCTGAATTCAGAGTTCCCACTGCATCTCACCATTCTCATTGAATTGTAGAAAGCAAATAAAGTGAAGTGTAATCTCACTTTAGGGAGGTTAAGTGATTTGCCAGGAGCCACTTAGCAAGTTAGCAAGTATAAATAAGGACGGAAGCAGCAGGATCCATCCATACACTGGGTCCACGCACCAAGCATGGCATCTGAAAGCGCGGCATCTCAGCCAGGCTTCCTAATCAGGACAAACTCCACTCCGGAGACACGGGGGTGGGGCAACAGCTTGCTGTTCCTTCCTGCTGCTGCCACCCCAGGAGTCTCACGTCATGTGTCCGGAGGGTCTTCCTCTTCTGTTTAGGTTTTCTTTTCTTTCTCCCATTTACTGTCCCTACATGTTGTTTCCTGCAGAAGCTCCAAGCTCAGGAGGAAGATGAATAAAATGACAGTTGATAAGTTTTTTAAAAGGTAAAAAGTACCATAAATCTAGTTAAATGAACAAGTAACTACATACGTCTCTGTCTTTTTCCCCTCCTATTCTTTTACCTCCTGCGTCTTCTTTCTATCTGGGTCACTGACGCAATAGGTAATAAGGAATAGGATGTCACTTTTCATAAGATTGAGACTTAAAAATATTTTTTTCCTAATACTGTCTTTCCAGATTTCTTTCTTTTTCTTAAGGGTCCATGCATGCTATTAACCCTGTTGTTAACAACATTAAAAATATTAACATCATTTTTAAAAAAACTTTATACCTACAAGATGTTCATTCTGAGAATACAAAACACTTTTTCTTTCTTTTTTCTAAATAGCAGAGACAAATAAAGATATCTCACATTTCTTGTCCCTCGACCCAATGCTTTTGCCTCTGTGTCAGGGTTTTCAAGGACAGCAACTCTGACATTTTGGGCTGGACAATGCTAAGTTGTGCCGGGCCAGCCTGTGCATCCCTGGCCTCGACCCTCTAGATGCCAAGAGCAGTCCCCTCCCCGCAGGTTCTAACAATTAAAGTATGTCTAGAGACATCGCCAAATGCACCCTGGAGGGCAAAATCACCCCCAGTTGAAAAGCACTTGTCTAGATCATGCTGCCTGGTCTTCTGTGTGTTTGTGTGAGCTGGAAAAGGAAGGAGATTATTTTGAGTTTTGCGTGTCTCATTCTCAAGGTGGGGATGAAGCTGAGGATCAGTGAAGTGAGAGATTATTTTCTTTAATAATTTCTACTCACCTCACACTGGTCTTGAGAGAATTGCTGTGAATACCACAAGAGTGGTTAAAGCATTCTGAGTTTCTTAGAGGAAAAATAAAACCCCCAAAACAATAATGAAAGCATGAAAGAGCAACATACATCTTATATGACATAAGTGGACTGTGCCTAAGAGAACGGGCATGCATTTTCTACCTTTTGTATGTGTTAACAAGTCAACAATTTTTTGGCATTTACTTACTGATATGGCCAAATAAGATGGTAAAAGAAATTATTAAGAATAGGAGTTTATTATTGAAATATCATAAACCACTTTTATTTTCCCGTGTGTTTGTCTTTACCACAAGGAGGTATTAGTCAGCTTTGGAAATATGTTCAAGAGCTTTCACAAACAATTAATTAATTCTTTCAGTACATTAATATTGAAGGAGTTATCATCTCCCACTGAAGAAACAGATCTAAAAACAAGTGGCATTTCTGTTCCGAAATAATACAAACTAATAAGAGGCCCTTAAATAGAACATTTGTGTTGAAACCTCAGTAAATCCTGGATTCATACTTAGGTCTAGGATACAGAGACCTTCTTGGACCACAAAGGAAAATTTACCCTATCAGATTCTGGAATTAGCACTCAAAACCCTAACTTCCTCTATGTGCTATCAAAATAAAATTTAGTTTAAAAGATTTTTTTTTTACTCAACTTCCACCTATGCAAGTATATGTTAGTTTTAAACATGAATCTAAGAGAAAAATATCTGAAAATATGGTTAGACCAATTTGAACTAAAACACTTTTAAGAAAATGAGAAAAAATTTATACTAAGGAACTAAGGTTGTCATTTTGAAAGCAGTTTTACTGAGTAGATAATTATAAGCACACTGGAAAATGACAATGAAGGACAAAAGAATAGAGGATGTTAAAGTACTTTATGGAGCTACAGTCAAAAGATGATTGGACTTGTAGGACTGAAATCACTGTCTTGCCTCTAATTAGCTCTGTACCATGAGCAAAACTGCCCAATCACACTAGTGTGCGGCACAGAAACTCAAAGAGGAGGAGCAGATCAGTGATTATTTTCTTTGTACTTATTTTATTCTCTCAAAACAGCTCTACTTAGCTGTCCTTAGACTTAAAAATTAGGAGACGGTATGACAGGCTGGATCAGTTGCTACTCTGGTATTTCATTCCTAATATGACACTGGCTATACCCTGGTCTCAGGTCTCCTTGATTCCTTGATGTACTATCATTTAACCATCTGTAAAATAAACCTAATGTCTAATTTTAGAGAACAGAAGAATATGGCCATCTTTAGAATCTCTTTAACCCGTCTAATCTCTCTATTCCCTATCTTTGAAGGCAGGAGTCAGGTCTCTTGCCTTCTCTGTTGTATCCCAAGCACAAGCACAGTGCCTGGCATGTGACAGGCACTCAGCAAATATTTGCAGAATAAATGAATAATCCTATACACACCAAAACCAATACATCTCTCTTTCACTTGATTTATTAGTTGTTAAGTGGTCACACATACGGAAAATGGAAAATAATAAATGGCACTTCAGGTAGCATACAGTTATCAACACAACAAATATTTCTAAAGACTATCAGTGGTTTAAGTTCTCCAATGTGGTATGTTCAATAATTATAATAATACCATCTAAAATTCTTCACATAGGTCTTTAGTTTCTACATACAGAAATGAAAACATGAGCAGAAGAGCCAGATTCTGAGGAAAAGTACAAAGAAACCAACTCCAGAGGGAGTTTAGACAGTGGAAGCAAAACATTAAAGATTGTTATTCCCCCCAGCAATAGATAAACTTTTAAACTGAGGCTGTTGCCATCTGTAGTTGTCACTGACCATCTGCTCAGGTCTAATCTGGTCTGTCACTATCACTGAATATAAGTTTAAATTTTGTAAATTCTAAGTAAATTCTGGAAAAGCTTCTCATCTTTTTCTGAATTGTGAGCTAACTTTTCATCCTTGGACTATTTCAGCAAAAACATTACATGGCTCCATCAGGTCAGGCCCACGAACCATGCAGCTCAGCACCCTGGAGAGTGATGGCAGCCACATGCGTCACCTCTCGTACTGAACCTCCTCACGGCCCAGCTTCCGCTTTGTTTTTAAATGTCAAACATGCAATTAATTTAAATACCCACCCCAACATATCGATGTCATGCATATGCATGGTAGGCGGAATTGTCAGATGCCCCCCAATATTCCAGCCCCCTGGTGTGCACACCTTACATAATCTTCTTATCCTGAGTGCAGGCAGAGCCTGTAAATATGATGGGATACTCACTACCTACTACCTTTTTATTCTTTTTTTACTAGGTACTATTTTTTTAAAAATCGTTTTATTGATATATAACAATTGTACATATTTGGGGGTATATGAGATATTTCAATATGTGTATATAATGTGTAATGATCAAATCAGGGTAACTGGGATATCCGTCGCTTCAAACATTTATCTAGGTTATGGTATAGAAAACCCTGTCGAAGCTGACCAGAAAAGGATTAGCAGTCAGTGAGATGCACTAGTGCTGTTCTGAGAGAAGCAAATATCCAAGTGCTGAAGGGCCTATGGAGACCACAGGAACTAGGGTTGGCCTCCAGATGCTGGCAGTGGCCTATAGCCAACAGCCCGCAGGAAAATGGGATGTTAGTCCTTTACCCGCAAGGAGCTGAATTCTCCAACATGAGCTACCGTGAAATTTAACTTGGGCTCCAGATAAGAACTGCAGCCCAACCTAGTGAGACCCGGAGCAGAGGACCCAGCTAGCACATACCTGGAGGGCTGACCCACAGAAATGTGAGATATTTATGAGTGCTTGGGTTTTTTTTTTCCTTTTCTTTCTTTTTTTTGGTGGGGGGGCCATGGAGGATTTTGTGGTGAAAACTGGAAAACCTCCTAGACAAATTCTAAAAGAGCTGTAACAGTAAGGTACTTTTTTTAAGTCATTAAGTTTGTGGCCATGCGTTATACGGCAATAGAAATCTAACACAAGAGATAAAGAATCATGAGCACATTATGAAATTTTCTGGCTGAGTGGAGTGATAAGGAAAGTGAAATTCAGTATAACTTATGAGAAAGGATGGACTCCAGCGTTCCATGCTTGAACTGTCCTTTAATACTCAGAGTTATAGTTGATATGGGAACTTCACCAGCCACCACGTAATAAACCGTGCTCCTACAAAGTCACTGCAACCATGAGGATGATAGCTATGGGGCAGAGCATATGCTTCCCACTGCCTGACACAAAGTCCGGCACATAGTAGGTGGTTGCTATGATTTAAATATTTGTCCCCTCCAAAACTCATGTTGAAATTTAATTTCCAATGTGGCAGTTTGAGAGGTGGGGTCTTTAAGAGGTGATTGGGTCATAAGGGCTCTACTCTCATCAATAGGTTAAGTCATTCATGGGTCATTGGATTAATGGGTTATCACAGGCGTGGGCTGGGTGGCTTTATAGGAGGAGAGAGACTCGAGGTAGCACACTCAGCCCCCTCACCATGTGATGCCCTGCACCACCTCGGGACTCTGCAGAGTCCCCACCAGCAGGAAGACCTTCACCAGATGGGGCCTCCCGACTGCTAAAGGTTTCTAAAGCCAAAGTGGTTTAAGTAGGTTAACTTGTCAGGGATAGCTAGAACTGGCTGAAGCAGAGGAAAAGGGATGGGGGGAGGGAGATGGGGAAGGAGGGAAGGAGGTCATTCAGGGGACCCAGCCATGGTCCCAGCATGAGGAAGATGAGCTGAAAATTGGGCAAAATAGTAGAACCAGAAAGAATAGGGTGAATTAAAAGGATAGTTATTGAACAGTAATATCAGAGAGACAAAAAAATAAAGAGGACACTATGTTACTTCAAATCTATGTGACCAGGGGAAAAACGCTTTCATTGGCAGAAACGGGGAAGACACTGTTCATTGTCCCCTCACATACCCATGCCAACTTCTAGAATAACAGTTAAGCTCCTGAGTGACACACTGAAGGCTTCCTTGTGACCTAGCCCCTGTTCCTGCTTCTCTCTCCTCCACAACCCGTGTGCACATGAGCAGACACATGCATCAGGACCATGCTATCAGCAGTCCTCTGAACACTTTGGGCAGTTCCACTCCCCCATGTCTTTCCTGCTCTTCTCTGTCTTCTAGTCTTATGTCAAATGGTCTCTCTGTGTCATCTCCTCGGGAGACCCACCAGTCTGACTGAAATACCTTTCTTCTTGTCATATTCTAGCACCTGTGAATAAACACCTGTCATGACATCCATCAGGTTGCTTAATTTTTATGTGCTTGTTTGTTTCTCCACCTAAAACTGTAGACTCTCTTATTTGATCTTGTATGTCCAGAAACTAGAATTTATCCAGGTTCATAACGGACACTCGATAAAGATTTGTTGAATGAATTTTGAATTGAGTTTACCTGAATTTTAGGTGATGGTAGGACAGAATCTGGTATGATTAGGACTTTGTTTTCCAAACCAAGGGGTTAGCATACCATATAAGGATTTCAGTTTCAGACAATACACAAAATAGCCACAATTTAACTTAGCACTTTCAATCACTGCTAAAACTGTGTGTGACAAAATAGAAACTCTGGGTGCTAAGTGGCACCCTGAAAGTTTTTGCTGATATTATCTCCACAAGAGTGTTTAGAGAGATTACTCAATTTCAGGATTTGAAATGGACAAAGATAAAAACTTGAAAGTAGTGCCCTCCAGTTACCTAAATGATCCTACAATCATCAACTTTCAAAAATAAATAAATGCTTAGTGAAAATATAACGAATTGAAGGTGACCTGGTGCACATTTATCCAGATTGCTTGCTATATTTGCAAAATCCACTACCTGCAAAGACTGCTAATAACAATATACCTCTTTGGATATAATTTAAGACAGTCTCACTGTCAGTTCACTGGACATTGTCTCTGATAGCAAAAAGTCACCTGAGAAGGGTCTAATATGGCCTTGGAAAACTATTATTTACATTAGAAAGAAATTCTTCCTATTTAGCCCAATTGTACAATTTTTTGCTTTTGTATTAATCTAGTGCCCTTGAATTTCAAAAGATTGTGCTAAAATCATTGCAGAATTCTTAACACTAAAATTTTTTGAGATTTTTATATTAAAAACTATAAATGTGGAGTTTTTATGTTCTCTTAAATGTGGGTACTCCAGGACAAAATATTCATATTGAATAGACAATTATTTATATGCTGAAAATATGAAGAAATTGAATGCACACGATAGTCTTTGTAATGTTCCCTCATCTATGGCGAGCACTTGTTTCTGTTAATACAAAGATAGGAAATGGCATGAATGAATCCTCCCAACCCTTGATACTTTATTCCACTGAGACTTATTCAAAAGTAATTTGCTCTTGTGAAAAGCAGAAAATATATACTTGCTTTTCTGACATGCATACCTTCAGATAAAGAATGCTATGATGATTTATGATACAATACAATCCATCCAATCTATCAAAATGTCCAAATAAAATATATTTACCCATTTCTTAAGCAGAACTTTGAATTACGTTTCCCCCTTTGTGTATATGAAAAACAGAAATTCATTCATTGCTTCACTCATTCAATAAACATTTATTTAGCACTTGCCATGTGTCAGGTCGTAGGCACTGACTGTACAGACAACATCCCTACCTTCATTGAACTTAACTGTGTTGAAGTAGAATTCTTAAAAGCTCTCACTGGTATTTAGCAAAACATTTGGATATATTTGTCCAATTTACCCTTCTAATAGGAAAATACATTTTGAATTTTTCCTCAGATTTATAATAAATATCAGTGGTGGAAAAATGGCAGAAGCAAAATTTTTATTTAACAAAAGAGGACATGAGTATTAAAGCTATTTGCTGGTTAAAAATACTTTCCATGCAAAATAGTAAAAGCTCTGTGACTGTTAGTATTCTAGTAGTGAGAGAAAACACAAGCTGGATAATATTGAAAAGTCAGAAACATTACATAGGAAATTCCTGCATTAAGTGAGAAGTCAGGAGAGTTGGTCCCTGAGAGGTATTCTACTTCAGGAAGGGCTATTGTTATATAATTTTACTTGCAGAGCAGAATATTTATTGAGATGCTGAATATACAAATGCTAAGGCATTGACATTTATTTATAATAACACTCGAAGTTCTATTAATTGGCTCACCTGTATACTGAAAGAAGGAAGCAATGTAAATTTCTGATGCAGAAATGATTCAAGACAATGCCTATGTGTTCTCATCTTTCTTAGCTTTTAGGAGATCCAAAGGCATTCTGATGAAATTTGACTTTGCCAGATTATTTAATTATCTCAACGGACAGGCATTCCATCAGTCAACAACATTTCAAACTTTTTTTTTTTTTTTGCAGATGACACAGTAGCTTTTGAGACAGACTGAGTTCAAATTTCAGTGCCAACATTATCAGCTGCAAGGCTTTGAGCATGTACCTTGCTCTCTCTAAGCTTCAGTTTCTCCGCCTGCAAAATTGGGCTACTAATAGTACCCATCTCATAGGGTTGTGGTAAGAATTTAGTCAGAAAGAGCTTTTGTGAGGTGCTTGAAAGCTGTGGAAGGCAAAATGGCTCCTCAAATAGGTCCATGTCCTAATCCCTGGAACCTGCAGGTATGTTACATTACATGGCAAAAGGGACTTTGCAGATGGAATTAAGGTTGTGGATTCTAAAACTGGGAGTTTATCCTGGATTATCCAGGTGGACCCAGTCTAATCACATAAGCTCTTAAGAGAACTTTCTCTGGCTGGAGTCAGAGAGAGATGCAGCCGAAGAGAAAGTCAGGGAGATTGAAAGTGTTGGGTTCCCAGCAGTGTGGTATTGCTGGTTTGAAGATGGAGAAATGCAAATGATCTTCGGAAGCTGAAAGAGGTTCCCAACAGGCAGCAAGGGAACAGGGACCTGAGTTCTACAACCACAAGGAACAGAATCCTGCCAACAACAACCTAAATATGTTTAGAAGTGGATTCTCCCCCAGAGCTTCCAGGTAAGAGCTCAGGCCAGCCGACACGTTGAGTTCTGCCTCATGAGACCCAGTGCAGAGAGACCATGCAAGTCAACTCAGGCTTTGACCTAAAGAAATGTGAGACAGCAAATTTGTGTTGTTTTAAGCTACTAAGTGTGTGACAATTTGTTATGGCATAACGTAAAAAGCTAATATCCTTGCATTTGGACTGGAACTACCCACCCTTTGCATCACTGTTATCCACAGCAAACATGGATTGAGCAGTGTGTGACGGATAAGTGCAAAATACATTTCTGTTAAGGAAACAAGAAAGCAGTTAAAGGTGAAGAAGGTGAGCACGGCTATCAAAAGTGAGACTTCTCAGATTTCTAGACTTCCTCAGGCTAGGACCTAAATTATGCTATAATTATGAAGACATGAACACTGAGTTGCTCTTTGGGAAAACAATAAAGTTCTCAAAGGATTAGTCCACATTCATTTGTCACACTTGAATTATGCTGGAGGATACAAAACAACTTCGTCCTTGCTCAGTGCTATATCCATAGTACCTGGCACACAGTAGCTGCTCAATAAACACCTATTAACTGGACAAATGAAAGAATATTTACAATGACTGGAAATAGGGAACTATTATTATGCTTTTCATTGAACAGGTACTTCTGTGAAAACATCTGTTTAAGGAATCGCTATAATTTCAAAAACTTCAAATATGCTTTGCCTAAAGATGATGAAGACCATGGAGTTAAGGGTAAACATTACTGTAGGAAGCCATATGTCCAAGCAGTGGTTTGGGAGTATGGCGCTAAAGAAAGATGCTGCTTTTCAGCCTCCAGAAGAACTGAATGCACACTGGCTATG
The DNA here is from genome assembly GCA_963575035.1 of Avahi laniger. Classification (NCBI taxonomy): domain Eukaryota; kingdom Metazoa; phylum Chordata; class Mammalia; order Primates; family Indriidae; genus Avahi; species Avahi laniger. Next base: position 46,999 of record CAUYSK010001457.1, on the reverse strand, counting down.
CCCCAGCTCTGGTCACACATCCGCGAGGGCAGAGAGAGCATGTTTCTATGGACTGGCTCATCAGGCTGACTGTTGGCGCTTTTCTCCCAGGGCAGTTGAAACTTCTGAGGCCAACTGAGCAGGAAGAGAGAGCTCGCAGATCCCTCGTGATAAACGGGGTCCTCGGCTTTCTTTGCATGAATGGTTGCTTTATGTGCAGATGTTCAATGCACTTCCATAAGCTTTTATGGATGAATAAGTGGCATCATTATGGTGTGATTTGACCAGAAATGAAGCATGGCTCAATGCCATCTGCAAAATTCCTATCTTTCGGATACAGATTGCAGAGGGCTGAAGCTAATGAAACTAAAATACTCTTCAGAGATACTGAGAACTCCTGGAAAGACTATCAGTTAATTTCAAAATAAGAAACTGAATTTTTCTCTGTACCATACTAGCTTCAAGAATCTCTTATTCTGTATGTCTCTTCTTGGCATTTATAAAACAACCGTTAGCCATTCCATTAAAAATCTCTCTCATGGAAAAATATATGGAGCTAATTAGGAAGTATTTCTAATGTCTACAAAAGTCAGCGATTTCTCTCAGTCAGAAAGGCATATCACGTACAGAGTAATCAAATTCCTAATTTAATTTCCTTGTGACCAAGATCTTCAAACCTGCCTAGCTGAGGAGGCAAAGGATACATTTCAGTTTTATCAAATGATAATTTGGGGAAGATGAGAGGTGAAGACAGACATGGAAACAAAAGAGAGAATTAGGAAGAGGAAGTATTAAAAGAGTGGTTGGAAAGTTCACACCTGCTCCAATGTATAGGGGAAGATTTCAGAACATTAAGAGAAGTCATAGGATGATGTGCCTTTTCGTAGACACTTCAGACCATCCTTTCTTATCTCCCAAACTCAAGAACTGAACAAATACAATGATGCCAAGTATTCGCAAATGAAAATAAACAATACCTTATGTAAAACAAAACATTAGTCACAGGGTATACAAGAAATTAAAAAAAAAGGAAATAAAAAACATTTAAAAAAAAAAAAAACAGAAGAAAATCTACTTGAATATCAGCTCTCAGGATGGCAAAAGACTTTTTAAGTAATGAACAAATTCAAAAGACTATATTGATAAGTTTGGCAATATTAACTTAAATCTTTCTATATCAAATATGCCAAAAAATTAAAAAGCAAAGAAAAATGGAGAGGAAATATTTCAAACAAATATAAAAGAAATTATTTGATATCCTTAATATAGATTAAGGATTTAGAGCTTGTAAAAATTCTCATACCATGAGAGGAAAATGTTCAGCGTACATAAACAGAGAAATTTTAAAATGGTCAATGAATATGTAAAAAAACTTATCCTACTACTAAACAAGTATAAAATAAAACAAAATACTATTTTTCTATCAAATGAGAAAAGTTGTTTTTTATTCCTTTTTAAAATAACACCACTATGGATTGTCTAAGGTACCAAGAGACAGACTTGCTGGCAGGCATACAAACCAGATCCATGTAATGAACACAAATAAAAATCAGAAATAGATTAAAGGACGTATGCAGCAGGCTGTTCACAGAATCTTATTTAAGCATACAAAACTAAAAACACTCAGAGACTGGTTAACTACAACCATGGCTGAGCCACTGACAGTGCCTTCAAAGATTTCTTAATGGTAAGAGAATATTTTCATGATATGGTAAATGAAAAATTAAGATGAAAAAAATTTCATGTGCAGTATCCAAATTTGGTTATAAAATTTATTTTTATCTATATAAGAAAACTCTACAAGCATATACACCAGAACAGGAACAGCAATTGTCTTTAGGTTGTGGGAGGGAAGGCAGTACTAGATTACTCAGCAGGTGGCCAGGGCACCAGCAGAGCAAACACAACAATTTTTTTTTTTTCTGAAAGAACTTCATGATTAAAAACACAAAGAGCAGTGAATTAGTCACCATGTGCAGAATCTGAACACAGTTGTACATCTTTACATTTGCTGTACAGTTAGTGTTGCTTTCATTTTGAAACACAAATGTGGTTTGAGGGTGCTATATTCTATTCATCGCATAACGCCTTCGAATGTCATGATCTAGTCCTGGTTACAAATGATTCTTAGTTGCTTCTTTATATTTTCCTGCATTTTCAATACTTTTTGCAATCAGAATGTCCATTTAGTTTTCTTATCAGAAAAAATTTAAGAACTACCACTTACTCATACATTCACACCTATATTTTTGATAGTTGGGGGACAATACTATCATTCCCCACAAATCGATCAAATCTCATCAAGTCCTGGTCATTTATGAATACCTACAGCAAAACCAGCAGCAGACTGGTGGACGGGGCTGACATCCAAGTGCAGCTAATGCAGAGACACCAGTTATCCCAGCTTGTTCTGGGCCCTTTCTCATCTCTCCATACAACCCCTTATCTATTAATACTTCAGACCTCTAACACTTCATAAAAAGCAGGAACAGTTTTTAAAAAGACAAAGGCCTTCTTCAACTTCTTTTACATGCCCTCTGATACCCAGCCCAGGGCTCAGTACACAGTAGGCACTTGCTTGCAGGGTAATTTCGAGAATAAATGAGCGGGTGTACATGTAATCACTGTAAAATGCAAATTGCAATAAAAACGCAAACAAGGAGCAACTGATGAGTTGCCTTGAGCTGCACTATTTTGCACAACAGAATGTCCTATCTCTTTTGTCGATTTTGAAATTATTGAAGTAATATATTTCTTCACTTATCTAGTAACGTCCATGGAAATTTACCACTAGACATTCCACTGGGGAGGGGAAAGGAAGGAGAAACAGATGGTACAAATCCAGCCTAAGTGTGAAATTCTTGTCGAAGACTACTCACACTTCCCAATGGCCTCCAGAAGGACACAAAAGTTCCTTAGCACATAGGTCTAGATCTTTCCTAGAGAAGATAATTGTGACTCCAAAGCTCAGGATTCAGAATTGTAGTCCTACCCTAAAAATAAGTAGAAGTACACGGGGATGAAGGATCTTCCTCTGATGCCTTTTAAATTATTTTTTTAATTATTAAATGATTCAGGTGTTCTTAAAATGGAAACTATCCACTTAACCACTTTTAACCAAAGGAAATGAAAACTGTCAGCTGCCATTCTGAGTCAGATATTCAGGCAAAAGGAAAATTCTGAATTTAGATGCTTCACTGTCACAATGACATGCTAAGTTGCACTCAGCTCTGCTACCAAAAATACATAGGGCGTATGTGTGTGTGTGTTATATGTATGTGTATGCACGCGCGCACACACACACACACACACACACAACAAAACAGCTTGCAAAATGGAAAAACTATTGTCATTTGTCAGACCAAATGAACCTGATATTTCTGTAAGGACTCTGCTAGAAAATCAAGTTAGAGGCTTTATTCTAGTCTTCATTGTTCTTCCCCTTTTCTTAAAGCATACCAAATCTTTATTAGTGTAGTTAACATTTATTGCTTTACCTTATTCTCCCTATAAACTGTAAGTACAAATTTGTATCCATATTCATTGAAAAAATGAATTAAATCCAACATCAAGTTTAGTAGTTGTTCCCAGTTTTAGGATACTTAACTTTAAACATTATATTTAGGATTTTAAGAAATTTTTATTAATAAAAAAGCAAATAATTTGTAAGGTTAGAAATTATAATCCAATTTCCATTTTTTAAACCCTCTCTGTGAACCAAAAAGGCCTCAGAATGTCCCAAAATTAAATGTCTGAGCTAAAACTTCCTCAAAATAAAAACTACATATGAAAATTAGACCCAAAATTATTTTGAGTAGGAGGCCTTTTTCTCCCAGACATGCCACTTTACATGCAGAAGAATCCCAAATTATCTGACAGGCTACAAGTGGGAAGTACTTCCTCCACCGCCAACAGTCTTTCAGAAAGCACAGTGCACGCTTTGACAGCACAGTCTCCCATTTGGGGACAGGGAAAGAAATAAAATGTGTTCAGCTAAAAATGGTACAGGGATGCTGTTAGTGTAACAGTTTTGTCTAGAGACAGAGACTCATTATTTAGCACAATGTGACGCTCGAGTTGCTGGGATTTAAGGAGTGGGCAGGGAGTGGGGCATTGTTGAATGCAGTGACCCACACAGAGGTGACCAATGAGAGGTCACTGGCCACAAATCATCTGGGACTTGAGTCCCCATCGGCTTCCTGGGTACTGCCAACTTCCTCTCTACCCATCTTGTTATAGAGAATCTAACAACTGCTTCCACATATGAAACCTCCAAAAACTCACAAAATAGAACTTTTTTTATTCTGGTAAATATAAGTAACACAAAATTTGCCAACTTTAACCACTTTTATGTGTATAATTCAGTGGCATTAAGTACATTTGCATTGTTGTGTAACCATCATCCATCTCCAGACCTTTTTCAATATCCCAAACTCAAACTCCGTACCCATCAAACAATGACTCCCCATTTGCCTCTCAGCCCACCCACTGTCTCCCATGTTAGGAAGCCATGGCATTTATCATCTTCAAGGGAAATCTTTTGTGCTGGTTTTCTCAAATTATCTGACAGGCTACAAGTGGGAAGTGCTGATATCAGAGTTAATGGTCAGGTCAATATTAATAAAATAGGCACATCTACTATCTCTGATATTCAAATACTATCACTGAAACAACTTTCACACCTCAGGCTTCTCTCCAAGGAAGGATCATCTCGGTTGAGGCACTGGGGCTGGGAACTCTGCTCCTTTATCTCTGCACAAGCACAAATAGAGCTGGAGGTTTGAGAGTTTTGCTATATTCTAATTAGGTTTTCTTTCAACTTTCCTCTTCAGAGAGGTGTTCTAAGGCTTAGAGAAAGCCTTACATTTTTGACTGGACTAAATTAAGCAAGAGAGAATGGATTATGAGGTTGTATTAGCCGAGACAGGCTTGCTTCTCTGGGGTAGAAGAGAAATGACTGCAAGCAGAAAGTCCACCATCTTGCAGGATAAAATAATATCGTAGCTCAAAGTGATTCATTGTTTTACACCTACACTTAGTTCATTCACTTAATCAATATGTGCCCTGCACTTTGCTAGGGGACTCAGCAGTGCCACATAACCCTGGCTTCATGGAGCTCGTGAGTGATGTGTGTCCTCCCAGCTGCTCTCGGAAGGATGTAGCATTCACGGAGTGATGGAGGTTTGCAGGGCTCTCTTGTCCGTGGAGCTGGAAATCCTGGTCATTCCTTTCTGAGGTCCCACCACTGGTGGGCTCTGACTCTACACCCTAAGCTTAAAGCCTCCTGAAAGAAAAGCTATTTTTTCAGCCTTAGAAAGTGCAATGCCTGGACTACAAAGTTTATAATTTTGTATTTGTCAATGAAAATTTTCAGTTATTTAAAAAAACATAAAATAATGTGTTTTGGAGAAACTGCCGGGCATAAGATGATTCACAAGCTTAATCTTTATGTGTCTGGGAGACGACAGCACTTTACTATCCAAGTGGCTTGTATCTGCAGGGCACAATAATTATGGGAGAATCTATTCCCTTGCTCTTCTACTCCACTCCCACCCCATTTCTAAGCAGGTAACCACCGGGCTTTGTGATGCATCACTTAAGGACTGCAAAGTGGGGCAAGCTCAAATTCAAAGGCTCCAGGAAAGCCCTCAATCCATGCAGAGATTTGGCTGGGTGTCCTTGAGGTAGAAGTAAGAGAGATGAGGAGAAGGAGGCAAGAAGAAAGAGAATAGAAAAAGGAGAAGGAGAAGAGGAGGAAGAGGAAGAGGAAGAAGAGAATTGAAAGGCTTATATTACTTGATATCAAACATAATGAAGTTACATATACTTAAGACAGCATGGAATTAACGCAAGCATAGACAGATGAGTGAATAGGGCCCAGAGCAGGTCCACACATACATAGTTGGCTGATTTATGGCAAAGGTGATCCTACAGGACAGAGGAAACAGAAGCTGAGAACGCAGTTCAGTGTGAGGCACAGGCTTGCTCCTGTAGCATGGGTTTTTCAAGAAGCATCCCTTCAGCCCAGCAGTTTAAATGAATGCCCTTCCTCTGCACTCTTGGTATCGGGTGCATTTTTTTAAAGACTGTACCTACCTAATTGTGGAAATCAGTTCCTTACCTGTCTGTATCCCCAGCATCCAACACGCTGCCTGTCATATAGTAGGTAAGGAACTTAATTTAGCCTAAGAAGCCCAACACAGGCTGCTAGAAATCATCTCCAGTAGTAGGAGCTGCTACTATCGTCAAGGGCAAGAAGCTCTTCAGAGCTGCTAGAGAAAAGTGGCAACTCAGAAATATTTGATGCCTTCTGTCACATTTAACAAGTGAGGAAATATAGTGATTCCTCATCTTTCAAAATTCTCCAGTGTGAAAGGCTACACTAACAATTTCCCACCAGTGAAGCGGAGGATCAAGTGTGCCCTGCAGGCTGGACTCAGCCATGCGGAGGCCAACTGCCCTCGGACGCGTAGGTCAGAGGTGTTTGAATCATGGGACCCACATCCCAGGCCACCTGATCCAAGATGAGCCAAACAGAGTCTCTCTCCCAGGAATCAGGAACTGGGACACTGTGTAGTCTCTGGTGAGCCGTGAGAAGGCCATATTCCAATATGTAAATGGAGAAGCAGAAAAGACAAGCCTAAAGCAGACACTACAAAGAATCTGAAACAAGAGACCATCTGGCCTGACAGAGTGAGAAAGAGATGAAAACATAGCTGCCTAGCTTCCAAACATTTCCAGCCCTGCCCAGTCCTTTGTGAAACCCCATCACATTAATTGCCTTTGGATTCCATGAGCTACCCCTGGATCCCACCTCTGTTTACAAAAGTTCCCCTTTTAATTCATGAGAGTGATATTTTCTGTCACTTGAAAGCAAGGGAGGCCTAACTTTAAGACAGATACCTAATTTAAGTGCGTGCATATTTATTTTTCTATAAACTTAAAAAAACATTAAGAAAAAAGAAATTGATCTCATTTTATGAACTGTTTTCTTTCTTCACTAATTGAAAGAATTGCAAGTCAAAAAGAAATGAGTTAATGGATAGAGATAGCTATTCGCGGTTTCTTTGAAGATATTTTAACAACATATGGAGCATATGGCTTAGAAGGATGTATCTATAGATAGTTATACCACTCACCTTCAGGTATTCAATGGCCTCAGATGATCCTTTACGCTGTTTAATGAACATCTTGAGATGCCCCATTTAGAAAGGTATAATGTAATGACCTTTTAATTGTTGCCTTTTTCCACATGCAAAACAACTCCACATACAAGTTGAATTATAAATTCGGATAGCATTTCTCAAGCACTTTCGCCCTCCATGTGCCCGTTACAAGTGAATTGTCTAACATTTGTTTGTAGCTGAGTATTACCACTAAAAATAGAGAAACCTATACATTCACTGCTCAATTTAAAAAGCTCAAGTTACAGGCACCAAATTCAAGGCCCTAATTTGACTCATGATGTTATTCTCCTGTGATTCAACCTCTCTTTCAGTTCCAACTTCATTCATATCAGTTAGTTTGCTCAGTATTTACTATAGGAAGTTGATCATATGTGTACTGATGGAACAGGGAAAAAAACACATTCTGCTTTTCTTCTCACAGATATGGTATCAAAGGCTCAGTCAACTGCAGAGTTTGATAGATTACTGATTCAATTAAAGAAAAGATTGATCAAATTGTGATCTGTATCACACTCAGGTTTTCTGTGCAATGGTGTGCATTCATTGACTTTTTGATTTAACAGGAATGGGGGAATTAAGAAGTAGCACAGAAGACAGCAACACAGCTGCAGAACTGGACTGAGTCAGTAGCCAAAGAGAGAAGCAACTTAGTGTAAGACGATGGGGCCGGCACATCCACCTCAGACAAACATGGGCTGCTCTCCCAGCTCTGCCATTCTCTAGTTGTTTCACTCTGCTCAGTTCACATCCTTTGTAAGCCTCAGTTTACTCATCTGTAGTAAGAGAACAGTAGATGTAAATTCTGTATAGTGTTGTCATGAGGATTAAGTGAGCTAACATCTGTAGAGCGTGTGGTATAGAGCGAGGCTTGGCAAAGTTTTCATGTACGGGACCAGAGAGTAAACGTTTTAGGCTCTGCAGCAACTACTCAACTCTGCTGTTGTAGCGCGAAAGCAGCCGCAGACAATACATAAACCAATGGGCATGGTTGTGATCCAATAATACTTAATTTCTGAACACTAAGATTGAAATTTCATAATACTATGTCATGAAATGTTATTCTCTTGATTTTTTCTACCACTTACCAATGTAAAAACAATTCTTAGCTTGCAAGCTGTACAAAAACAGGCAGTGAACCTGCCCCACAGCAAACTGAAGAATGATAATGGTATTAACAATGATAATTGAAGAAAGAGAAAGATTTGTGTTACTGTCAAATATATAAGAGATTTTTCTAAGTAAATGTGTTTTTACTTATTTTCTACAGTTGAAACTGCCATGAGAGAGCAAATTATAGCAGGAAATTTTGAATGAATGCCTAAGAGGTGATAGAATATACCTCTAAAGGATTCAAGAAGGAGCAGAGAAGCCCAATTACCCCAGTGTAGCATCGCTCTGCAGCTAGTCCAATCCCATCTGGCAGCCTAGATACATGAATTTAGGTGACTTACATGCCTAACATGCAAAACACCAGACCAGTCACAATGCAAATAAAAGATCAGCATGAATTTTAATTAAACAGAAAGAGACATGACCCAACCATTTCTGTTTCAAATTCTCAACCCACAAATGGGTTTTACTACTTTATCTTTAAAGATCTTTCTAGCTCACCAATCGGGTCAGAATGGTGAAAGTTTTGTGGACCAGGAAAAAGTTTGTTGCCTATCCAAAATGTATGGCATGGATTTATAACTGCTTCTTAATTTTCTAAGGCAGATGAAATGAGTGACCAATTGGGACTTAAGGAAATCCACTTTTAAAAGAGCTTTCCCATGGTGCAGGAGCACAATTTATATTTGGAATTAAGAATAAGTGGATTATTAAAATTTGGTATATGTTTACAATGGAATATTAATCATAAGAAACGACAGTGATCTAGAACCTCTTATACTTTCCTGGATTAAACTTAGGCCCATCATCCAAAGTGAGGCACCACAAGAGCAGAAGAACGGGATCCATTTGAACTCGCCATCAAATTGGCACTAACTGATGAACACTAGGGTGATCACATGGCAGAAATACTCTCCAGGGACTGGAGGATTGGCGGGGGGGGGTAAATCCGCAACTAAAGGACACGAGGAGCACTGTACGGGGGAAGGGCATGCCTCTAACCCGTACTTGGGTGAGGCAAAGACATAAAGTATGACCCTAATTTTGTACCCTCACAACATCCTGAAATTAAATAAATAAATAAATAAATAAATAAATAAATAAAGTACAGACAATGAAAAAAAAAAGCAGAAAACCCCCTGCCTTTACGAAGTTCATGATCCAGTTCAGGAGAGGGAATATTAATAGGTAAATAAATAAACCCGATTGTTTAGCTAGTGACAATTATGAAGCTAAAAATTAGCCTGAATGCTGGGAAGATGTGCGGTGGAGGGGCAGGTGTGACAGGAAGTGATTTAAGAAAGGGTGGTCTGAGGAAGCTTGTCTGAAGAGGCAACACTTGAGCAAAGATCTGAAGGATCAAAAGGAGCCAGCCATGCAGAAAGAGTGGCTGGCCAAGGGCGCAGCGGGAGGAAGAAACGAGCTTAGCCAGCTCCAGGAAGAAGGAGAAGGCTAATGTGGCTGGAATGCTGTCAACCGGTGAGGAATGGCAAGGCTAGAGGTCGGTCCCAGCCAAGGCTCGGATCAGGGAATGCCTTACCCGACTACAGCAGCGAGTCTGGACTTCATTCTGACAGTGATCGCAGGCTGCTGGGGTGAGAGGGTTAAACATGGGGGTGGCATGATCTGACTTGCACGTTTTAAAGTCCATTCTGACTGTACCCATTAGTTGAGCATTTACTGTTTCCTACACACTGGGGCTAAAAAAGTGAACCAAAAAGGCAAGAACTCTACCCTCATGAAGTTTAGGCACAGGACAGCGGTTGTAGGGCCAATTAACAGAAAGCAAACAAGTTTAATACTTCAGGTGATCATTTCTAAGAAGAAAAAAAGAGAATGAAAGGGTGGAATATGATAATGGAAGATGTTTTTTCAGAGAGGTTGGTTGGGTCTCTCTGATAGTGACAGAGATCTGGGTCTCGAAGGCATGTCAGGCTGCAAACACAACGCAAGAGTCAGAGGGGGAGCACGCGTGGCGTGTGGCTGGCGCGGTGGCCCAGGGGAGGATGTAGAGGGAGGAGTCAGAGAGGTAGCTTGTGGCAGAGTCCTGTTCATACTTCTGCGTCATGGTGTTGAGTTTGGATTATACTCTGAATGACAAAGAAGATCACTGGATAGTTTTGGGCAGAAAAGTGATAATGCGACCACCATATGCAGAAAAGACAGGAGGGTAACAAGGCTGGATGTGGAAAATCCTATTAGAGCATAAGAGATTCTAGATATATTCTGAAGGCAGAGTCGACAGATTTGCTAAGGGACAGGATGTGGGGGTGGGAAAGAACGAATGGCTTCGAGGATGATTCCAATGCTTTTGCCTTGGATGCAATCAATGTTCTTTCTAGTTTCTCTTCTACCTTTCCAGCTGCATCTTCCTTCTATATATCCCTGGTGGGTTCTGTTTCATCTATTTGCCCACATTCTATCCTTGGCCATCTTCTCTTCTCTGTTTATGTGCCCTCTCTGGGCATTTCCATTTATACCGTTTGCTTCAACTACAGCCATATGAGATTATTCCCACAGTAATACGGCGGAAAAGGTTATACTTCAGGGTGAGGCACACCCAGGCTCAGTTCCAAGTTCTACCACTTCCAGCTCTGTGATTTTAGATAGGATACTCGACCTCTCTGAATGTGATTCCTCGCTGGGCAGCTAGAGATGGCAATACGTCAAGGGAATACTGAGATAATTCAATATATCATGTTTAAATCCTCACTACATCCATGGCACACTGAAGGCACTCAAACATTGTTTCAAGGTTGCATTTTGTTTTATTTTAACCCCCATCTGCAGCTAAAAACCCCCTCAAAAAAGCTTGCTCCTCACCTCTATTTTCCATAGTCACCCAAACCTGAAGCCTAAGAGTCACCGCTGGCTCCTCTGGCTTCTTCAGGCCCAATTTGCAGTTGCCGAGTCTACAGATTCACAATCGTAAGTACTTCTTGATTTCAGTCCCTCCTGTTAACCGCATATTCAGGCATCCCCGGAACCTGCTGCCCACCATCCTGAGTCTGGCTCTCCTACCTTGTTTCTGCCACGCCACTTTCACGACGTCCACTGCAACGCCTTCTGACCGTCCCAGCAACCCTAACACGCGAGATCGCATCCCTCCGAATGGAAACGCTGCAAATGGCTCCCCAGTGTCTAAATCACATCCAGACTTGTCCATACACGTTCAACGTACATGTCACTCCCGTCACGTATCGCCAACTTCCTCTTCCGCATTACCCGATCCTCACTCCACAGTCTTACAATGTAACAGTCATACTGTCCTATTCCACCACAATCTGTCCCATGTCATTTCCTCTGCCAAAAATGTGCTCCTTCCTCCCAGAACGCTAAACTCTCTACCTGCTTGTTCTTGAAGTCCAAGGCTTACCTCCTCTGAAGCATCTTCCCTGAACATGTCCCAGACTAAAGTTAGCATCCCTTAATAATTTTTCTTTTTTTTTTTTTTGACACAGAGTCTCACTCTGTTGCCCAGGCTAGAGTGCCGTGGCGATAGCGTCAGCCTAGCTCACAGCAACCTCAGACTCCTGGGCTTAAGCGATCCTCCTGCCTCAGCCTCCCAGGTAGCTAGGACTACAGGCATGCATCACCGTGCCTAGCTTATTTTTTCTATATATTTTTAGTTGTCCAGCTAATTTCTTTCTATTTTTAGTAGAGACGGGGTCTTGCTCTTGCTCAGGCTGGTCTCGAACTCCTGACCTCAAGCGATCCTCCCGTCTCGGCCTCCCAGAGTGCTAGGATTACAGGCGTGAGCCACCGCGCCCGGCAAGCATCCCTTTAAGTGACACCACAGCAGCAAGTTTACATCACTTTATCACTGCCCTCACCGCGATGCATTGGAATCGTTTGCTAACTTGCATAGTGCCCCGACTAGACTGCCATCCTGAAGACAGAACTACTCAGGATTCATCTTCATATCCTCAATGCTTACCACCCTACAACCACCCTATAGCACAGTTATTCACAGGAATCAATTAAGGTTTAAGGAGAATAAGCTATATTCCAACACGCATGACTTGTACATATCAGAGAAAGAAGATTATAAACTGGGGTTCATTTTGCCTTAACAGCCATACCTTCTCGACATTAGAGTCATATGAAAATATATTATTTCAATAATCCTTCAGAGATTTTTAGTCTGAAAAGAAATCTCTTTATGTAGAGCTCAAGAAAAGTCTTCATTGTATCTAAAAATAGTCAAATGATAAACTATTTTAGATCCCTTCATTTATAAATTCTAACTCAGCAACGAAATCACATGTAAGATATGAAATAAGAATCTAGTTCACGAAATTTCACAATTACCATGGATATGATGTTAATAAAATTTATAACTTTTTCACAGTAACCATCATCCAAAGTTTACAGGGGTCTTAAGGACAATATTCAACATTTCTTTTCAAATACAAATACTTTAATGGCAAACATCATGCAATTATCTCACATTCACAATTTTGGGGGATTTTTAAAAAATATTTCATAATTTTACCAGAAATTATCCACATGGTAATTACAGAAATGAGGAACTAGATATATCAGTTATGTTAAGGGACTCTCTCCCGTAACTAGCCATATTTAAATGACAAATCTGGAATAATAAATAATGATTAACAAAAACATCCAAACACAAAAAGTTATGTAACATTCTCCCTTAAAGCTTAATGTCTTCAGTAAATCATATCCTTTCTTTCAGACACCGTTGCATCAAACAGACCACGACACAGTTAAACTACCTCTTATTTATTTTTCATATTTAGGGGAGCAACTAGTCTCCTAGGTTTCAATAAAAAGATAAGGTAGTATCTTTCTTACCAGGAATAATTAAATAGTTGGTCATAATTTTCCATATACAATTGCCTACAGTATATAATTATTAACCATAGCATAATCGTGTAATTTAAACCCTATTCATCAGCCATGACTGACTTAACAAGTTAGCACTCTTGTGCCCCCTAGTGGATGAAGGGATACAAAATGTGTGTGTTTTCCACCGAAAGTTAAAAATTGACCTTAGTTGTACACATGTGCATTCAGAAATCTGCTTAGAAGACATAAACAGTAACTGTTAACTAGTTAACAATGTAGCCCAAGAGGCTCATGAATACTGACAAGAGAGCACTGTATCATAAGGAAAAGAGATGGCTGGAATTCAAACTCCAACCCACGGGAGAGATGCTGTCTCAGGCCAGCTGTTTAGCACTTCTTCATCCCTGAAACGAAGCCGATGATGGTGACTTCCAAGGTTGTCATGGGAACTGAAAGAGATGACATATGCAAAGTACCTTGCACAGTACCTGGTGCTCATTAGGACATTAATAAACCAGCTTCTTTCCACCCTTATTGCTCTGTGACCTCTCACCTCGCGCTGGCTGGCACACAGTGTCTCAGGTCTGCTCTCTGAAAGTACGGTTGACTCTTAAAATACACAGGTTTGAACTTGCAGGTCCACTTACATACGGATTTTCTTCCGCCTCCGCCATCCCGAGACATCAAGATCCTCTTTCTGCTCTTCCTCAACTGCTCAACATGATGACGACGATGAAGATGAAGACTTTTGTGATGATTTGCTTCCACATAATGAATAGTAAATACATTTTTTATGCCTTATGATTTTCTTAATAACATTTTCTTTTCTCTAGATTACTTTATTGTAAGAATGCAATATAAAATACATATATAAATAACATACAAAATATATGGTGGTAATCGATTGTTTATATTACCGGTATGCCTTCAATGGTCAGGCTTTGGTGAGTCAAAAGTTATATATGTATTTTTGGCTATGTGTGGGGTTGGTGCCTCTAACCCACGTTGTTCAAGGGTCAACTGTATTGTCCTGATGTGCTATATTTTTTGAAATGCTCTTTCTCAAAGACTTCAAATTTGCATACAAGATGAGAAAAACTAGAAGCTGGGAAAGGCTCACGCTCAGTGCCACTTTAGTCCAATCTGATACTGGCCCTCCTGTTGGCTTCACTCAGAATTAGCATTCTAGCCCTTACAGCAATTCCTCTCACTTACTTTGCCTGGCCACAGGAAAAATGGCTTAGTAACTGATTTCTCTCTCTTTCAGACAGATGTTATAATCACCTCCTACCTCTCAGGAGAACAATGACGATTACCAGGACTATTTTCAGAATTCCTTTAAATTTTAAAGAAAAAAAGAAAAAATTGCATACCAAAAACACAAAAGCTATCTCAAGGAAGATCCAAAAACACAAAAGGTATCTCAAGGAAGATCACTTGTGCAACTGTTTGAGGTGTGCGCTGAATTAGCCATTTTGTCACGGAACATCATTTTCACTTGAAAGAATGACTAACAGATAAATTACAGTTACTCAAACTTGGGTATTTAGCAAACGTCTTCTTGAAAATGAATAAAGTAAGCCTGTCTCTTCAAGGAAAACAACTGATAGGATCTGTTGCCAATGATAAAATGCAAGCTTTCAAGCAACAATTAGAATTTTGGGGTATTTGTATCTGCCAATGTGAGCTTGACAGCCTCTCAACACTAAAAGACTTGTTCTGTTTTGATCTGTGAATATATTTAATATTAACAAATGCCAATAACGTAATATCTCATAACTCAGTGATCCAATATTTTCCAACTGACCAATGCATGAAATTACAAAATCATACATGTATAAATGACCCACTAAAAGTACAACATGGATTTTGATGTAATGAAGTACAAAATATTTGATACAGTTTCAGATTCCACATTGCAACTAACATTGCTACCATTTGTTGAGTTTTAGTACAGAATCAAAGAATATTCTCGATTCTATGAAAAGGCTTTTAGAATACTCCTTTTCTTTTCCAACTGCATATAAGATTATATTTTCTTCACATACTTCAACCAAAACAACATATAGAAATGCAAAAGCAGATATGAAAACCTAACTATCTTCTACTAAGCCAGACATTAAAGAAGTTGGTAAAAATAAAAAACAATTCCACCCTTCCCATGCATTTTTTTGAAAATATAGCTATTTTTCATAAAAAGTTATTTGTTAATATATGTCAAGTTTATGATTGCTATGAAATATATTAATGGATCAATATTTTAAAATTTTTTTCAGCTTCAGTTTTTAATATGGCAAATGTAGATAGACATAACCTATATAAACAAAATCTCTTTGTGGACTTCAGTAATTTTTCATAGCATAAGGGTCCCGAGGTCAAAAAGTTTGAGAACTACTGCCTAAGAGAAACAAACATCCCTCACTGAAGAAGGCTACTGTCAGAAACTATGCAACATAAAGCAGATACTTAGGATTCCTGAGATAAATACAAGAAAGACCTAAAAATGAGAACTGAGTTTCACATCTGGAAATCCTGGTCCAGGCAAAAAGAGACAGGACTTGACAATATAAATGACAAATAGAAAGGGCAATCACGTTTTCATAAATATTCTAATATGCACACATTCTCAACTCCATTGCATCTCATTTTTGCCAAGGCCAAAATCTCATGCCCCATAGGAGAAAAGAAGCCTATAAAAAACAAACTACATACTGATCATTTTTCTTCTGAAAATAAAACATTATCCTCTGTTACTGGAGAGTGCATGCCAAATGCAGAAAGATCCCTGGTGAAATATCTTTTAATAATATGCAAAGTAATTCACTGTAAGTTTATACAGTATATTAAAAACATATAAATAGTGATTTCATTTTTTTTATTTTTTGAGACAGAGTCTTACTCTGTTGCCCGGGCTAGAATGCCATGGCATCGGCCAAGCTCACAGCAACCTCAAACTCCTGGGCTCAAGCAATCCTCCTATTTCAGCCTCCTGAGCAGCTGGGACTACAGGTGTGTGCCACCATGGCCAGCTTATTTTTTCTATTTTTAGTTGCCTCGCTAATTTTTTTTTAATTTTTTTTTTAGTAGAGATGGGGTCTTGCTCTTGCTCAGGCTGGTCTTGAACTCCTGACCTCTAGCAATCCTCCCACTTTGGCCTCCCAGAACGCTAGGATTATGGGTGTGAGCCACCGTGCCCAGCCAAATAGTGCTTTGAAACGTGAAAGTAACTCGTAAGTTTTGCTTCTATGAAAAGCAGTTTTCTTTTCTTACTGTTTCACCAAAATAGGCTAATTAACGTATTAGTCCATGTTAAAAAATGCTTTTAAATTAAGAATCTAACAATGTCATCTTGTTCCTTTCCTTTATACACACATACACACACACACACACACACACACACACACACACACACACGGCACTAAGGTTGAATTCCATTCAAGAGTAGTATTACCTTTTTCACTCTGCAGTTCTGGTGAATCCAAATATATAACAGAAAAATTGAGTTGTACTAATGACTGTTTGCATGGTAATAATTACTGCAAATGCCACACATAAGATAGGCAAGATGAAGGGTAAAATTACTTCTTTATTCACGGATAGCTCACGTTGACAACTGTAGAATGACTTAAGTGCCTCGGGAACTTTTGCTAATGATTTGTTTCATGTGCGACAAGGTCAATCTGAGGTGCCTCAAACTTAACTGTAACATTTGATAATCGTAAATATGCAGGAGAGAGAAAAGTTAGAATAAAGTACAGAAAATCAAAATCAAACTTAACTGTAACATTTGATAATCGTAAGTATGCAGGAGAGAGAAAAGTTAGAATAAAGTACAGAAAATCAAAATCATTACTTTGCAACAAAAGTAACTTGGTGCTCTATTATAAAACTTCTAAAAAGAATGAAAAAATCAATATTAACAAAACTGATGATAATTAAATTTCGCACAGGCTTGCTAGTCAGCGTGTATACCTAAAGCAGTAGATCTTGGAGATCTTATTAAAATGCAGCTGTGGACTTTCATACCCAAGAAAATAGGCAGACATACTTCTACTCCCCCATGGGATTCTTTCTACTAAGTTCAACTGTCTACTCTGGACATTAAATATACATCAAACATGAGACTCTAAAGGTGTAGAGAAAAAGAGAGACTGGCAGAGATTTCAAGATCCATGGTGAGATGCTGTGTGTGTGTGTGTTTTTTTTTCCCTCTTCATATATTCCAGATTTAGAGTTGGGGAAAAAGCTGGCAACTCAGAAATACCAGCAAAAACAGGCACATACACAAAAAAATGTTCTTTGTAGCCAAAGGACCAGGAGAGGGATAACCTAGGAAGATAAAAACTTTTAGACAATAACAGCTCTACCACAGCCAAACATCAGAGTAAAAAACTATGGCTCCACTCTCACCAGCACAGGCCAAGTGGGGAGTTGAGATCTCTACTTTCTCAAAGTTGTAACGAGTCACCCCAACACCCCAGCTGGCATGAGAAGGGAAGACAACTTTCATCCCTGCCAGTTGGTACCCTGAGCTTCCCTAGTCCTCTGGGCTATCAGTGGAACCACAGGAAAACAAAACTCCCACCCACTGCCCGTCAATAATGAGGTACTCTTCCTCCCCTCCCCACTGGGGTGCTGTCAAAAAAGGCAGAGTAGGCAGAGTTTTCACCATTGCCCAACAATAAGGTTATCTTTTATTGGAGGTCTCCCCAACATGGTGTCTGTGGAGGCTACGTGAATGGCCAAAATTCCCACTCTTACCCAGCAAAAAAAAGATGCCCTTGTCCTCAGGTGTAAGTAGAGTTCAGTGGGGAACATGAACTTTTATCTCCATCTGGCAGTAACATGGCATCCCCCTCCCCACTTCATCTGTCAAAGTGGTGTCGGAAAAAGCCAGTTAAAACAGAAGGTTTAAATAAGATCCAGAGTCTTGTAACATATGAAGATGTCCAAATATCAGTCAAAAATAACTCATCACACTAGAAGTTGAAAGATTTCAAACTAAATGAAAAAAGACTATCAAATAGATGCCAACACTGAGATGGCAGAGATGGTAGAATTATCTTACAAAGATTTTAAAGCAACTATGATAAAATATTTTAGTTATCAATTACAAACATGTCTGAAACAAACAAAAAGGGAGACAGTCTCAGCAAAGAAATAGAAAATATAAAGAAAACGCAAGTGAAAACACTACAACTGAAAAATATAATAACCAAAACTAAAAGATCATTTGGAAGGGCTTAACAACAGAATGAATGGACAGAGGAAAGGATCAATGAACTGGAAGATAGAGTGACAGAAATTACCTAATCTGAACAAAAGGGAAAATATGCTAAATAAAATAAAAAGAGCCTCAGAAACCTGGGGAACACTTAAAAATATCTAACATTCAAGCCAGGTAAAGATTCTATAATTTATTCAAACTGGTAAAATGAAAAAACTAGTAGACTACAGTAAGTTATGCATATATTCCTAGAGCAACCATTAAAAAGTAGACGGGGATATACTTTAAAAACTATTGATTATTGATAAATCAAAATGGAATTTTAAAAATGTTCAAATAATTTTAATAAGGCAGCAAAAGTAAAACAAAGAAATGAAAAACTGAGAGGAGAAAAAAACAGAAAACAAAAATAAAGTGGTAGTCTTAAGCACTAACATACTAATAATTACATTAAATGTAAATGTTGTAAATATAATATCAAAAGACAGAGATTGAAAGATAAAATTTAAAAGCATGACCCAACTTTAAGTTGTCTACAAGAAACTCACTTCAAATACCACAAAATAGGCAAGTTGAAAGTAAAAAAATAGAAAAAGATATATGTAAATATCAATCAAAGGAAATCAGAAATGGCTATATTAATACCAGATAAAGTAGACTTCAGATTGAAGAAAATTACCAGAAACAGAGTGGGGTATTTTATAATGACAAAATGGTCAGCCCAGGAAGAAGACACAGCAATATTAAACGTATATGTACCAAATAAAAGAAATGCGAAATACGTGACACAAAAACTGATAGAACTGAAAGAGAAAACAGACAAATCAACAATTATAGTTGGAGTCTTCAACTATAACTTGTCTCTTGCAAGAACTGCTAAGCAACTAGACAGAACATTAGCAAGAATACAGAAGAATTCAATAACACCATCGACTAACAGGATCTAATCAATATTTATAAAATATTCTACCCAAGACAAGCAAACTGCACACACTTTCAAGGGCCTATAGAACATATACCAAGGTAGACTATATTCTGGTCTATTTAAAAACTAATCAAATGTAAAATAATTGAAGTCAGAGCAAGTATATTCTCAGACTACAATACAATCAAACTAAAAATAAGCCCCCAAACACTTAGAAACTAAACAACATACTTTATTTTTGTTGTTTTGTTTTGCTTTCAAAGAGTCTTGCTCTATTGCCCAGGTGGAGTGCAGTGGCCCAATCATAGCTCACTATTACCTCAGATTCCTGGGCTCAAGTGATCCTCCTGTCTCAGTCTTCCAAGTAGGTGGGACTACAGGATATACCACCATGCCTGGCTATTTTTTTTTTTAATTTTTTATAGAGACAGGGTCTCACTATGTTGCCCAGGCTGGTCTTGAATTCCTAGCCTCAAGTGATCCTCCAACCTTGGCCTCCCAAAGTGTTGAGATTACAGACATGAGCCACTGCACCCGGCCAACAAACTTTAGATAACACATGAGTCAAAGAGGAAGTCTCAAGCGAAGTAGAAACATCCCCTGATTTAATGAAAATGCAACATATCAAAATCTGTGGGACACAGCTAAAGCAATAGAGAGAGAGAAATTTATAGTGTGAAATTAATACATTAGAAAAGAGAAAAAGACTCAAATCAATAAGCTAAGTGCCCACCTGAAGAACCTGGAAAAACAAGAGCAAAGTAAACCCAAAGGAAGTAAACAAGTAAATAATAAACAGCTGAGATCAATGAAAAGAGAAAATCAATAAAACAAAGAGTTGAGTATTTGAAAAGATTAAAAAAAAAATAAAACCTGAAAAATCTCTAGCAAGATGACTGACCAAAAAAAAAAAAAAAAGAGAGAGGGCACAGTTACCAATATAAAGAATGAACGGGAAATTCATTCAAGGCCTTGCAGATACCAAAAGAATAAGACGGGAATACAATGAAAAAAATCTATGACCATAAATTTAACAATTCAGACAAACTAAACTACTTCCCCCCAAAATATAAACTACCACAACTCATCAAATATGAAATAGGTAATTTGAATAGCTCTATAACTATTAAGGCACTTAAATGTATAACTTTAAAAAAATCTCAAAAAAGGAATCTTCGGGCCCAGAGGGTTTCACTAGAGAATTCTACCAAATGGTTAGAGAATAAATGACACTCATCAGTACAATCTTCTCCAGAAAATAGCAGAGGAGGAAAAATTTACCAATTCTGCTAACGTGACGTATCACATTGATTGATTTGCAAATGCAGAACCATGCTTGCATAACTGGTCATAATAGAGGATGATGTTGAATTAGGTCTGCTAGCATTTTATTAAGGATTTTTGTATCCAAGTTCATCAAAGAAATAAGCCTGTTTTCTTTGGTTGTAGTGTCTGACTGGTTTTCGTGTCATGGTGATGCTGGACTCATGAGTTTAAATGTTCCCTCTTCTACTTTTTGCAAGAGTTTAAGAAGGATTGGCATTAATTCTTCTCTGAATTTTTAGATTAGGTTCTGGGCTTTTTTGTTGTTGTTGTTGAGGGACTTTTGATTGCTGAGTCCATCTCTTTATTTGGTACTACTCTTTTCAGGCTTTCTTTTTCTCCTGATTCCATTTTGGTAGTTTGAAAGTTTCTAGAAATGTACCCATTTCTTTGATGTTTCTAGTTTGTTAGTATATAATTGTTCATAATAGTTCTTACAATAATTTTTATTTCAGAGATATCCATTCTAATGTCTCCTCTTTAATTTCTACTTTTAAATATTTGAATCTTCTCTTTTTAGTTAGTCTAATCAAGGGTTTTAAAATTTTATTTATTTTTTAAAAAAACCAACTTTTAGTTTTGGTAATTCTTTTCTTTTTTTCTCTATTTATTTCTCCTCTAAATTTTATTGTTTCCTTCCTTATGCTAACTTCGGGCTTAGTTTATTTTTTTTCTAGTTCCCTAGGTTGTTTCAGATCTCTCTTCTTTTCAATATAGGCATTTATCACTAAAAACTTCCCTCTTGTTATTGCATTTGGTGCATTCTATGGATTTTGGTAAAATGTGATTTCATTCTCATCTGTTTTGAAATACTTTTAAAAATTCCTTTAAATTTTTTCTTTGATCCAATGGTTGTTCAACAGTGTGTAGCTGAATTTCCACATATTTTTGAATTTTCCCATGTGCTTGCTGTTATTGATTTCTTATTTCATTGTATTGTGATAAAAAATAATTTTGACTTCGGAATGATTTTGATTTTTTAAAATTTGCTAAAATTTGTTTTGTGTCCTAATATGTGATCTACCCTAGAAAATGTTCTGTGTGAGCAGAGTGTGTATTCTGCTGTTGGATGAAAAGTTTTGTATACTTCAGTTAGGACCCTTTTGCTCTATAGTGTTGTTCAAGCCAGCTGTTTCCTTATTAATATCCTATCTGGGTGTTCTACTGTTCCACTCATTATCGTACATTGGGTATTGAAGTCTCCAAATGTTATTGTATTGCTGTCAGTTTCTGTCTTCAGATCTAAAAATAGTTGCTTTAAACATTTAGATGCTCTGATTTTGAGTGTGTATATAGTTATAATTGCTATATCTTTCTATTAAATTGACTGTTTTATCAATGTATAATGATTTTATTAATATCTGCCCTAAAGACAGTTCTAGATTTAAAGTCTATTTGTATGATATAAGAGTAGCCACCCTTGCTTTGTTTATCATTTGCAGGAAATATCTTTTTGCATCCCCTCACTTTCAGCATATGTGTGTATTTACTCTAAAGTGAGTCTCTTATAGACAACATACCACTGGTGGATCTTGCTTTTTAACGATTCAGCCACTCTATCCCTTTTGTTTGGTGAGTTTAATCCACTTACATTTAAAGTAATTATTGTTAAGTGAGGACATACTCTTATCATTTTTGTTTGTTATTTTCTGTTTGTAATACAGTTGTTTTGTTCCTCTCTTCTTCTTTTGCTGTCTTCCTTTATTACTCTATGATTTTTTGTAGTAATTTACTTTGGTTTTATTCTCTTTATCTTTTGTATATCTATTATAGATTCTTTTCTTTGTGATTAGCTCAAAGTTTGTGTAAAATATCTTGTAGTTTCTACCTTTTATACTGTTTTAAATTAATAACAATTTAAATTCAATCTAATACAAATACACTACACTTTTATTCCCCCATACACAACCTGGGTTTCTGTAGTCAGAGTTTGCTTCTTTTTACATTGTGTCTCTTTTAACAAATTTTGATCTATTAACTTTCTTGTTAAAGTAATTTATGCACCACCATTACATTGATACATTGATTTATACATGCCCATACATTTAGCTTTACCTGTTATAGTTACGCTTTCAAATGCTTTTCCTGCTGTTTAGCACATTTTCATTTCAATGTGAAGAATTTCCCCCTTAAGCATTTCTTGTTAGGCAGGTCCAGTGGTGATAAACTCCCCAGTCTTTGTGTATCTGGGAAAATCTTTATCTGTCCTTCATTATTAAAAGATAATTTTGCAATGAATAGTGTTCTCTGCTGAAACTTTTTTTTTTTCCTTCAGCAGTTCAAATATATAATCCCAGTCTCTCTTAGCATGCAGGATTTCTGCTAAAAAAAAAAAAAAATCCACTGATAGTCTTAAGGAGGTTGCCTTATACGAGACGAGTTGCTTTTCTCTTGCTGCTTTCAAAATTCTTTGTCTTTGATGTTTGACAATTCAATTACAATGTGTCTCAGTATAGTATTCTTTGGGTTTATCATGTTTGGAGAGTTTTTAGCTTTCATGAACTGGAATGTTCATTTCCCACCCAAGACTTGGGAAGTTTTCAGCCATTATTTCTTTAAATAAGCTTTCTTCCCCTTTCTCTCTCTATTCTCCTTCTTGAACTTCCATAATCCATTTGTTTTCTTGATGGTGTCCCATAAATTCTATAAGCTTTATTCATTTCTTTCATTCTTTTTTTTCTCCTCTGACTGAATAATTTCAGACAACTTGTCTTTGAGTTTTCAGATTGTTTCTTCTGCTTGTTTGAGCTGCTGCTCACACTCTCTGTTGCATTTTTTATTACATTCATTTTATTCTTCAGCTCCAGAATTTCTGTTTGGCTCCCTTTTTAAAATATTTCTATCTCTTTATTGAATTTCTTGTTTCATTTATGTATTATTTACCTAATTTTGTTGAGTTTTCTGTGTTCTCTTTTATCTTGCTTAATTTCCTTAAAAGAATTACTTTGAATTCTTTGCCAGTTTGTAGATCTCCATTTCTTTGGGGTCATATACTGGAAAATTATTGTGTTCCTTTGGTGATATCAACGTTACTTAATGTTTCATGTTTGTGAAGCCTTGTATTGATGTCTGCACATTTGAGGAAGCAGTCTTCTCTTCCAGACTTTATGGACCAGCTTTGCAAAGATCTTCACTTAATAGTGAATGCGAGGGTGCCAACTGGGTAGGGTGTGGTAGCTCTGACTCAGTAGGGCTCCTGGCTTCAGGGAAGTGTATCAGTGTAATCTCTATGTTGTAATCTCTCATCGGCTAGGTCAGCATCAGCAAAGACCATGAGGCTTCTTAGCAGTCAAGGCTACAAGTATATAAGGCAGTGACAAGGGCTCTTGGGTGTCCATGACAGAAAAGGTTTCTAGAGTCCTGCTGTTTTCCTCTTCCCTCTTGGGGGAAGTCATGACCCCCAGGGGATCACTCTTAGCACTGGGTCTGGCATGTGGGCATACACATGAAGGCAGCAGTGCCTGGGACAAGGGCACAGGTACCCTAACTGCAGTGGTGGTGCCAAGGTCCAAGGGGTAGAAGTGCAGAGAGCAGACACAGGGTCCACAGGGTCTGCACAGTCATGGTAGGTAGGTGGCTGGGAAGGAGGGCCACATCAGGCACAGCAGCAGCTCGGCAGGATGGAGAACCAAGTGCAGCTGTGGTTTCTCTGACCCAAGGTAGGGAGGGGCTCAATCAGTTTTTTATTACTCAAACTGAACAGCTAGGTTTACATGATTAATAAGCTTACATTTTAGATACTATTAAGCTATGTGTTTTAAAAGAATGCAAGTGACATTCACTACATTTTGTTACAAAAGGAAAAATAGGGGAACTATTTGTCAAACTGCTTTAAAACCTTGTTTTGTATAATAGAAATACATAGCTATGGCTATAAAGCTTAATTCAATAATAATAGTTACAAAACAAATACCCAGAAAAGCATCCAATCACCACCTACTTGTTTCAGTTCGGTTATTTCTTAATTACCGGCAGCAAAACAAAAACTTTCTCACTACAAGTATGTTAAATGCACTGCCAACCTAGATCTTGAGAACATTACAAACACTGTTGGAAAAAACCTTTTTTCTTGTAATATATATTTAAGCATGGTAAAAAGATGGAAGCATAATCCAAACCTACCAAACAACAAGGACTTCTTTGCATGGAGGCAAATAAGCACAGTATTTCCTAGCTCGATATAGCACTATTTACATTCTGCATTTTCCCATGTAAGCAATCTTGTTCAACAACCAACATACTACGCACCTACTATGTGCCGGTCCCTATGCTAAGTGCTAGGGATCAAAGATGACTATAATGGGAAATTTTTTTCTTTTCATTTATTCCATTTAATCTTTTGAAATGAGTTGCAATTTTATAAAGAAAATTCATTAGACTTTCCCCGGTTATATCTCCTGCAAAGGTGGCATAAGGAAAGTGCATTCTTAATCTTATAAAGGAAATTTTCAACCTATAAGTTGGCAAAATTACCAGATAAAATCTGAAACGATTAACAGGTCATTAACGCTCCTGTGTGCTTTTCTAGTCATATCTTTGAATATAATAAAGCAAGTGTTCTTGCTTTGGGCCCTATCTTGACTAAAGCAGTATTGTTCACTCCAGTGTTCATTTTGGATATGTCTTACCAGTGTAAAATAACTCCATCTTGTGGATTGTCATGACCATGGCATTCAGATCTCACCTTTCTTCTTTAATTTCATAAAGACAAGACTGGCATAACCTGATTCTTTCCAATCTTCGCAGGCTATTGCATGCTTGTTTTCTATTGGATATTAATTCTCGCAAGCACCCCTATGTAAGGCATAGGTATATAAAAGTGGTTGTAACTCACAAGTCCTAACACCCCTATAGAACTTAGATGTTCCAGCCCACCAAGACCAATATAGCATAGTGTCAAAGGCCATCCATTATCCTGGTCCTGTTCACTTTTAATTCTACTGAAATTTCGAAGAAGAAAGATATTAAACATAGGAAAGTTCTTTAAAAGACTGGGATATGATAGAGTAGTGATCCAGGGGCCTTCCCACTTTATGTGGACTTTTTTCCTTTCATATACTCTTATCCCATTTGGTTTCTGAACCAACTATATAATAATTCTATATACTTCGACCCAAATGCCCCTAAAATAACCTATTATAACAATAAACACTGAGCCACATATCAGGAAAAATCTTCCAGTTTGATCCCATATTTTGAAAATTCTAAAGAAACTTCTTCCCTTTCATTCATTCTGCACAAATAACAATTTCTAATATCCAAGGTGTCATTCCAGCTTCCACCTTTGGCAGCTGCCAGGGCCTTGAATCCAAAGCACACTCTGCTTGTCTAAAGGGATGTTTTCAGATGGTTAATATGTGCACCAACTAATCGATAATTTCTTCCTTATTAAAATAGAAGGAAGGCAAAGCTGTTAGAAACATTGTAACTTAAGAACAAATGTAAATGCATTTTGTCCTATTACTCAAGGCTATAGAAACCTTACTCTGGATATAAGCATACATACACTAACACAAAATTCAGAATATATTTTGTATCATGATTAAAAATGTAGAATAAGCAAAGCCTCAGTATACAATTAGCAACTAATTTTCTAGTTGAATAGCTCACTAATTCTATTCTATAGAATGTACCTATAAACATATTCTTTTGGAGACTTTGTAAAACACTTTCCCATTTCCGCCTTTTAGAGCCATCAAGAAGAATCCTTTATGTGGAAACAACCCAAGTGTCCATCAATACATGAGTGGATTAATAAAATGTGGTATATGTATACCATGGAGCATTACTCAGCCATAAAAAAATGGTAAACTAATACCTTTTGTAACAACCTGTATGGAACTGGAGACCATTCACTTAAGTGTAATATCAAAAGAATGGAAAAACAAATACCACATGTACTATTAAACTGGAACTAAATGATGAACACTCACGTGTACATATGGTAGTAAAATTTAACAGATATCAAGTGGGGAGGAGAGAATGGGTAAATTCACACCTAAGGGGTGCAATGGGCACTATCTAGGTGATGGACATACTTATAACTTTGACTGAAACTATACAAAAGTAATTCATGTAACCAAAATGTTTGTACCCACATAAGATTCTGAAATAAAAAAAGAATCTTTTAATATTAATATATCATAATATATTTAAAATATTTTACCAGAAGATAGCCCATAAAATTATTAACCCAGAAAAATATCATAAAAGTTGGGTTATTTAAGAAAAGTATGTTTTTATACTCAAAATACATCATAGGATTTATAAATATTCAAGGATTCTGCAATTAAAGCACTAGTGTTTAAAATGTAACAAAGTCACCTCCAACAAAATCTCAGCTTTTCTTGTTACAGGTTAATGATCATCATCAGGAAAATAATATAAAACTGACCAGCTACTTTTAACTTATCCAGAAGTTTGCACCATGATTTGAACAAATAAAAAATTAAATGATTACTGTTGAATTTACATCACTAAAGATAAGTCAGTATTTGTGCTTGGAGAATCTTTTCTCAGCCTAGTTAAAAGATAAAACCTACTAGATTTGCTTTCCATGGTTGACACTTTCAAAGGCTATGGCAATTTGTAAAACGTATTAATAGTTATCAGGTAAAATCTGGCCCTTAGCTATCTAGACTTTTTTGTACACGCAGATGTCTCCGCAAATGAATATAACTATGTTGAGGCGTAATTAAAAAGACTAGCATGGAACCAAGTGCTTTCCTTAGTACATGCAGTAAAACATGTCTTTTGTCTTACAGAGCTAACCACCGTATGTTGAGGTTGAAAATACTTATAATTTTGCTCAAAAGTAAACACTCTGTTTCTGATTTTTGCACTCCATTCTGATCCAACAGCTCCCTATAACTTCTTAAGCATTAACAGTGCCTTCAGGCATCAAAATCGAACTTTCCAGCATCCTTCTCATTGTATCACTGACAGTGTCAGAGCACTCATGGTTAATTTATTAAAAAAAAAAAAAAACACAAAAACAAAAAAAATGCTATCAGAACTCAAATTATCTTACATTGAGAGAAATGGAAGTGATAAAAAGATTTTTTCTAGAAAAGCTTGTAAAAAAAACTTTGTTTTCAGAAGAAAAATGGCATGCATGAGAATACAACTTTCCAGAGAATATATAATGAAACTACAGTCTTGGTGCACCTACTATATTTTATTTGTTAGTGAACACTAACATATTCCAAACAAAAACAAGGAAAAGAGAATATTCTAACTCACCCTAGAAAACTGTCACACACACACACACACAAATTAATATATAAGTGATGCATCTAGAACTAATATGTTTGTTCAGAATGTACGATTCACTCACAAACTTTCCTTTCTCTTTAACCTTCCCATAAAGTTACCTAATATTTTCAATAATAAAAGAATTCTTGACCAGTTTGGTAGAAGGGTGCTTCAACAGTAAAATATCTGAATGTTCAATGTTCCAATGTTTCCAATCCAAACCTTTGAACTAATTATACATAATTCTTTCATCTCTGACCCTATTCCTAAGCTAATAATGTAAAATTACCTAGAGCAGGGTTTTCGAACATGTGGTCCACAAACCACTTGAATCATGAATCATCTAGAAATTCAAATCTCTGGAAAGCAACCCAGACATCTGTATTCTTAGCAAGCAACCCAGATAAGACTGATTGCCAAATGAAGTCTGAGAACCACCAATCTAGAACCTGAATGGTCTGTAAATAATTTCAAAAGACATTTTCTATTCTTTTGTCCATTGGTCTGTAAACTACAATGAGAAATTTCTTCCCATTATTGGAGTATAATGAGAATCTATCTAAAACAATCTATTCACAAATGTAATTGTAAGCATTAGATATTTGTTAATAGCAAATATCACTATACATGTTTTCCATTATAGTAAACTAAGTTCTGGACCAGAAGTTAAACAGAACACAAGAAGGAAAAGCTTATTTCAGCAGGATAATCTCCTCCTACTGGTACATAATATTTATGTGAGTCAATATAAATTCCATTCAAACAAAATGGTGTGAGAACATACTTCTTTAGCTTAAAAAAGTAAGCTACTTTTATTAACAATCAAAAAACAACTTTCCATATTAAGCTGACCTCAGCACTTGTCATATATGACACTCTGTGATAATGTATCTTTAGGGGCTCCAGCATTTCTTTGAATTTTTTCTTCGAAGGGAGAAAAGTAGCCTACAGTACGCTGTTCGATATATCAACCACAAGAGTAGCGAATGTAGGCCTCTTGTTCTGCCTGTCTAGCGACCCTTCCCTCTTCCTGTGATAACCACGCCTTATGTCTCTTTCAGAGATAAGCTCCTCCCCAGGCTCTGTGGCTCTGGTGTGCTACTAGTTACAGTGGCATCTTTCAAAGGGTGATTCAATCTAGGATGGTCCAATCAGAATCTCACTTCTGGGAATTTAAATCTAGAGAAGGACCATACATGACGGTTGGAACCAACCGTTCCAATCTTCCAGGAAATGTGCTTTGATTCCAGGTTCTCTAGTTGTCCCAAATTCATGCTTTCTTGAAGCTTGACGGTTTTAGCCCTTCTTACAATTTCTGTGGTTCACCTAACACACTTCCAGCACACTCTACTTTTCATCAGGTTATCCAGATGCTATTTCTCTTGCCAACAATCAAAAAACCTCAGCTGATGAGAGAGGGATGCACTGAGAACATACCTGATTTGCTACACTACTTGCAGGGCCCTGCTTCTCAATGAGCATTTAAACCACTACAAAAACCCCACCACTTCCTCCATAAAACCTGTTTCAGATTGGTGGAAATCAAGAGCCACTCTTGCCTTTATCCTGCTAGCCTAACAAAACTCTCCAGAGGTTTTTTGGTCCACTTTCTGCCTAAAGGCTTGACATCTCTTATTATTCACCTCCAGTAGAAAGTTAAATGTCCTGTCTCTTTTGACTTGTATGTTGAATACTTTATTGCCCATCTACATACTGCTTTAATACATTTATGCTGCTTTATTAAGTCATGTATGCCTCTATTCACATCAAGCGTGTCATTTTTGGCTTAGAATGAACACAGATAACATGCATAACATGGACTGTGTACAATATCATTCACCATGCATAGTAATATGAATAGTTACACACACAATTCAAAACCACATCTATGAAGGGCATAAACACATGCACATTAAAAAATATTCGTAAGTCTTTAAAGTAAAACATGGAACTCCTCCTACACAGAAACACTTTCAACTCCCCCTCCAAATATCTTCTCTATAAATAACTACTGCTAGGAGTTTGGGGTGTTAAATTCCATTCTGTACCTTGACAATGACTCATTCACAGTAATTGTTCTGATGAAGGCTGTAAGCAGGCTGAATGGAAGGGTTAAAATGGGTTACTTAAAATCTCCCACTAATAACTGTTGGACTGAAAAAATAAGAGTTAATTTTACCTTACTTTTCTAAGATATTTATCAAGGCAACTGTAGAAAGCCACGAGTATGGTCATGTTTTACATTGGGAGATGAGTCAAAAGGGATTTAATTGAGTTTCTGTTTCCGAGAAAAAGAAGAGTTAGGGGGAAATATTTTACATTTTTGAGAGAGAATCATTTCAAAATATCATCTAGCTGATTCAACAATAAACAAGCATAATTTCATAATACCAATACTTGAGTCACAATCACTCTCAGGTATTCATTAGTAGATTCTACAGGAATTTCGTATTAGGAATACTATTTTGGCACAAAAGAAAAGTACTGTGCGATTTAATTTTTTTAGCCAATTCGAACCTGACCCTAAATTTTAAATTCTTTTGTTCCTATAAACGTTCTACTCTTGGAGTTCTGTTTCCTTTGTTCAGCTACTTCTGTTTCTTCTTCTGGCTCCTCCTCCTGCTCTCTTGTTTTTAGAGGCATTCTCTTCATCTATAGAGGCAGAGGGTATGCGGGAAATCTCCGTACCTTCCGCTCAGCCTAAAAATATTCTAAAAAAAAATTAAGTTCATTTAAGGAAAAAGAAAGGTATTCTCCAAGACTCCATACTTCAGCTCTCCTCTCTGTACGTTCTCAACTCCACCCACTGCCTAAGCCTCAGTTACCACCTTCACGCCCCATGGCTTCCAAATGCCCGTCCCTGGCCAGAATCCCTTCAGAGTTCCCACATCTCCATCTGCACGTCCTGTTGACATCCACACACAATGTGTCCTAGAGAGAATTTATCAACCTTTTTACACTTCTCTTGTTCTGTTTTTCCATATTTCCTTGTCATGCCAGCTCTGAACTTTCAGCTCATCTTTGGTCCCCTACACACAAACTCTTTTCTTCCCTTTTCATTCACCTCAGTTGCCAATCTTAGGAATTCTACTCAGTAATGTTATGCGATCATTCCCTTTTCACTGTGTCCACAGTGATTGCTCTAGGTCCTAACTGCGCTACCTATTGTCTAGCTATTGGGGTAGCCTCCAAACTACTTCCCACTGCTACCTTTCTGCTTCCATTTCACTCCCCCTGATCCAACTGATTAACCTTCTTGAGCATAATTCTGATCAGGACACTCTTGTTTATTGCCACGCTGAAGCTCTTTACATGTTCTACGATGAAGCCAAATTAAAATTTTCACTGTTCTTCTTTCTCCATATTGGTCATATCCATTCTTTACTTTTACATTTTCCTTCATACAGACTGGTATTACCTCTTTTCCATCTCTGTGCGCTTAAATATTCAATATTCTTTAGCACCTCCTCTCGGGAGTCTTCCCTGATTCCCAGGATGGGAGTGATCATTCTATTCTGTTCTCTGAATGCCCATCTGTCTCCCCTCCCTTCTCCTTCCCTTCTCTTCTCTTTTGCCTTCTCTCTCTCTCTCTGTCCATGCCCCATCTCGTTTTCATTGGTACAATTATTTCTATAACCCCGATATTGCCAGGCCTTACTCATCTATGGGCACTAATGAGTCCCCATTAACACAGTAATAACTTAAATGTCACCAACTTTTGGACTGGCTGATACAGCATTACTAGGCCGATACAAGTCACAAGCACTTCTAGGAGATTCTGAGCCATGTTTCCCACATATTGGTGAATAAGGCTTCTTCCTTCACTGTCGTTTTTACGTCAATGCTCCCCTTTGTTTCCATGGAGATCAGACGTGAATCTATTGAGAGCTGAAGCAGTATACAAACATGAGTAACAAACATTACCCTATGCTCAGAATTGCTGTCTTAATGTTCAAGACCAAATCAAGCTCAGAATAGGTGACTTTTCTTCCCTGAGGTTAAGTCTCTCTCAGAGATTCATCAGATTTTCATCCTACTAGGCTTCCCTGACTCTCCCAGTGAGTCTACCAGCTACACCACATGCTTGCTTATACTTCTGCTAGACTGAAGATACAGCCACCGTTCCTTACTGGACTATAACCTTTGTAAGAGTAGGGTCCATGTTTAATATATATCCTCACCAAAACATTTAACATAGTTTCTTACACAAAGACAGCCCTTAATGTTAAAAATAAAATAAAAAATTATTTTAAAAAAATTAGATACCTCAAAGAGCTAAAAATAGAAATACCATTCAATCTGGCAATAGCACTATTAGGCATCTACCCAAAAGAGCATAAAACATTCTATGATAAAGACATCTGCACCCCAACGTTTATGGCAGCACAATTCACTATTGCAAGGATGTGGAAACAACCCAAGTGCCCGTCAATCCATGAGTGGATCATTAAAATTTGGTATATGTATACAATGGAATATTATTCAATCATAAGAAACGACAGTGATCTAGAACCTCTGATACTTTCCTGGATTAAACTTAAGCCCATTATCCGAAGTGAGGCACTACAAGATCGGAAGAATGGGCTCCACTTGTACTTGCCATCAAATTGGTGCTAACTGATCAACACTAGGGTGAGCATATGGCAGTTAATATTCTCCAGGGATTAGGGGGATGGGGGGTAAACCCGCAACTAAAAGGACACAAGGAGCATTGTAGAGGGGAAGAGCATGGCTCTAACCCTTGCTAGGGTGAGGCAAAGACATAAAGTGTAACCTTAATGTTTGTACCCTCATAATACCCTAAAATTAAAAAAAAAATTATTTTAAAAAAATGGTCCAAATTAATGATTAACAACTTTTAAAAATTAATTCAAATACTTAAAATCTTTATGTCAGGTAATCCAGGCCCTAACAAGTTTAGTTCTATGCAGTGATCTACCTCTTTTCTCTACTTTTCCAATATTCACACTCCCTTAAAAATTGTAAGTATCTTTTGAAATCAGTTTCAAAGATGTATTAAAAACAGTGAGAACATGGTTCCTACCTCATGGGGTTGTTTTTAGGATTAAATGACATAATACATGAAAAGTACTTAGCATAGTACCAGGAATGCAATTAGCACTTGATGAACCTTAGTTTATACTATTTTCATTGTGGAAGCTAGAATTATTTGTAATTGTTCCAAAACTAAATTCTACAAAGAAACATCCTCAAAAGTGACTATTTCTTAAATTATACATAACAGTATTCCAAATGTTGAACATTATCTACAGCTTATGTAAAATTCTGTCTTTGTCAATAATCACTTCTAATTTAATCAATCATCTTTTAATTGTCTACCTCCATGACCATAATAAAGAGCAGTTACCTGGAATATCAAGATAGTAACCACATACAAATGAATATTTTCAGTAAGCAAGTAAAATGATTTTGACAAGTCTCCAGGCTTCTTAACAATAGTGTTGCTGTACCTAGATCTCTGAAATAAAGCCAGAATATCTAGATTTTTATTTGAGATGGCTTCAAAACTACCCATTGTAAACCAAGAGGTATAAATGTCCCCTTAACCAAACAGGCAAGGAGAACTCAAGAATTTTGAGTAAAAACACGGCAGACTTCTATAGAAATAAAGCTTAAGCGAGAAGACAGGAAAAACTGCTGGAACCGATACAATGAAAGAAGGTGGACCCCAAGGGAGGGACATTTCACAATCTAATCGGAAATGGTACATCCTTTCTCCTACACACATCCATGATTGGAAAAAAACGCTGAAAACCTTTCCTTCCACCACTGGCCTTCTGAGTAGGTGTGGTGGGACAAACTTCATCCTCAATATGCACCACAGATCCTGATCTTTTTAACACCTGGTCAAGTTTGCAAAATCACTAAATAAAATGTAATCCACTTAGTTTCTCCACTCAACTTGGTTTTCACTTCCACAAAATGTCCTCTTTCTACGCAACGGCAACTACTACCTCATCCTGATTACAACCCTCAAGACATGACAGGATCCCTGCTTGTTGAGGACACTTTCCACAGAACAATTAAGGTGAGTAGAAACCTAGAGGCCAGCAACAGAAGGGGATCTGGGGTCACCTACGAAGTCTACAAGTTCTGTCGTACTGTGGAGAAAAAACTGTGAGCCTCTGAAATTAGACCATTTGCATTACTAATTTTAGATTAAATGCAGGGTGATTAGACCCACCATCAAAAGGGAACTGTTAAGTCTCCCACACACGCGTTCTGTTCTATTCAATCACTACACCTCGTGTAACAGCTTTCTTGGAAACTGATATAGAAATGAATCATAACCAAGAAAAAAAGAACAGTCTTCATTTCTGACAATGTTAAAAATGTTTAAAACGTTATAACATTTTTAAAAGGTTATAGTCATTATAAAAGTTAAAACATTAACTTCAGAAAATGTTTTAAGAAAGGCAAGAAATATCCAAGGTTGAGCCAGTACCAAAGCAAGCTAGATTCCTAACAGCAACTGTTTAATAGAATTATTGTTTTGAGTCATAAAAACATTAAACCCTAACCTTAACACAACCAGATATTAATAGAAAATAATATTTTCTTACTTTATTTTCAGACTAATCTCTTCTGTCAAAATAAAAAGGAAAAATAATGATGTTTGAATTCAATAACCTAATTTTTAGAGTCTTGGATATCACCCAATAATCTCTCATATTGCAAAGAGTTAATAATTTATTATTCCAAAAGTTAAATATGAAGGAAAAAAGCGGGCAGAATGCATATTCAATCTGCATTTGACACATGCATTAAAACAAAAAAAATCTTTTTTTCTATTTCTAATAAATTTTGAGGCAATTTCTTTAAATCTTAACGAAGGTAACACAGGCCCAGAGTAATAACGCTCTTCGCTTTCCTGAAAAGCATAGTTTCTAGAGTTCTTACTTGTTTATACAGTTAACTCCAAAAAACAAAATCAAAACCCTGGGGATAATGTTATCCTATATATTTCACAAACATTTTATTTTTCAGTTTTGTGAAAACAAATTAAACCAAACAGCAAAATTGTATGCAAATGTCAAATTAAATGAAATATTAAGAAAACTTATTGTCTACCTGCGTAACATGTGAAATAATTCTACACATTACATTAAATTTAATTAAGATTAAAATGAAGAATCTATATTAAAATCCTTTAGTTGTTTAAATAATTGTATGACTCATCTCCATTGCCTCTGTTAGTTCAAAAAAAAAAATCAGTGAACCTACTGATATGCAACCCACTCAAAAGTGACTCATTTTAACATTTAATTATTTCCATGCACAATGTGAACAATATCTTTAACATATGACCTGATTATAATTAGATCACATTAAAGGATGAAAAGAACAAGAAAATGTGATTTATAAACACAAGAACTGAGTTGTCTACTCATCAAATACAGTTGATTGATCAAGATTCAATTTATGCCACTTGGACCTACAATTGTTATTACTTGAATTTGACTCTGTTGGAAAAATAAATAAATAATTTGCCTCTGAAAATTTACTGTGTCTTGTTTTCTATTGTAAGGAAACTAAAAGCGTCTTGTTTTCTATTGTAAGGAAACTAAAAGCATGCAACCTGATATATTTCCCTTGTAAGCCTTAACTGCCAAAAACTTTAGAGCAATCTTTATTTCCCAAGTGTTTAATTTTGTTCAGTTCATATGCTTGAAAAGATTCCTTTTAACTTCCTTTGCATGGTCTTTGTTCTCATCTCTCCTTAAATGACTTAGTTGGCATGGTCCAAACGTGTGGTCTCCTCAAGTCCCGTTGGACGTAAGTAGAAAGGACAGCCTTCAACAAAAGGAGAAAGGGGCGAGTGACGGGAAGGGAGGAAGACAGCAGGAAGAAGGCAGGGACGTATGCAAGCACTTACACACACCTGATATTCAGAACTGCCACACATCTGCTGTTCCGTTTGTGCAAACAACACTAGAATTCTTCGAAATAAGTACACGTTGGCAATGTTCTATGATTTTTAAAGTTGAGGCAATGACAATGATGTGTAAGTTAGTTACAAACTGAGCGCATCTAAAGCAAATAATAATATACTATTGAATGTTTTTCCACCAAAGCACTGTACGTGTTTAATTATTTATTGGTCACAGTAACCCACAATGATTTTATTAGTATTATTAAATTATTATTATCGCCACTTTACTAATGAAGAAACTGAGACTTAGAATGGTTTTATACCTAGTAAGTGATAAAGCTGGGATTCAGACTATTAACGTCTAAGTCTGTGCCCTTAACTAGGATGCTCTCTTCGCTGTTATTAAATAAAACTTGCTCTGTTTGTCTGATATATATTTTCTGAAGTATATAACTGGCATCAGGCTTCATGAGAACTAGGTGCAGGACAGCCAGCTCAAATAAAATATTGAAATTACTAATAATTTTATATTGCCAAGCCAAGCATTTGAGTCAGCTGAGGGGAAGGAAAAATAGAACCGAACAGAGTAGGAAGCTGCCCCAAGATCTCTTTGAAGTACTCTAGACTCATAACCAGGTGCAAGATAGGAAAAATGCTGGAGACAGCAGTTGTCATACCCGAGTTCCAGTTCTTTCTCTTCTGCTAATTAAAAATGCTCGACATGATTTCAACATTCAACTTCTTTGGGAATCAGTTTCCTCATCTATAAAATAACGGGAATGACTGTAGAACAGCCAAGAACTATACTGCTCTACTACCAGAACCCAGGCCTTTCCATTCTTCTGCTAAGGGCACTCACAGCTCAAGGATGGTCCAAGCATCACCCCGGGAAGGGCATCTGCTACATATCATTGAGAATCAAAACAGGTGGAGTCTAGGGACCCCACTCCTATTTAGGCAGGGCAGACAAATCCTCCTTCTAGGAGAGATTTTGCTTCATTGAGGAAGAATACTTTATGCTAGACAACCTCTAAATAAGTACCTGGATCAGATAAAAGACCCAGAAACAAGTAGCAACCAGATGTTTCTTCCACTAAGAAGTGCTCCAACACACTGACATAACTTATAAAAACAAAAACACCATCTTCAAATTTCTCCCTAAAATTTCATCAATTATTAGCATCTGAAGCTAAAAAATAAAATAGAATAAAACCACCATTAATGCAATTAGGGTAACTCAGAAAAGAAGCTAGTTTATCAGCCACATTTTGGGATGGAATAGCTCAGTCACTGAATAGAATGTGACACTTAAAAGAACTTTCAGGAATACACTTGCCCACCTTCTTTTGGCCTTATCTTCTGAAGAAAGAGAAATGGGCAAGGTCAAGATCAGACGTAAATGAAACTGTAAAGAACAGAAAACACGTGGTCTTTTTCTTTGCTCCTCTCCTTCCTTCCTGCTGATCTATTTTCCCAGGCATTGCCCGATTTTCCACACCCTTCCTGACCTATCCTTGTGTTCACGGGCCCCCTCACCTGTCCTTTCTCCGATCTCCCTTCAGTGTCCTTCGGGCGCCAGATAACTCGGTTGCTGGTGTGATTTGATCTAAGGCTAGAAACTCATAACCAGAGAATAAGACCTCTGCATTTTCTAACAGTGGAAATTCCAGACAAAATGACCGTGGATTGGGGGGCGGGGAGGGGGCGAGAATCTTTACGATCCCCTGAAGTCATCCCCACGTACCTGTGCATAGCACAGATCAAACTCCTCCTTAAGAAAATCACGGAGGTGAGGGAGGGGGGCGGTGAGATATCACAAAAGAATTTAAAAGCCTGGGATCAACCAGCACTAGCCCTTCTAGGGCTTTACCCAAGGCAGGAAATTGCTGTGCTGCTCGTGGCTTCCCTGCGCCGCTGCCCAGGCAGCCGGCCAACGCACTAACCCCCTCTCTGGCCTCTTCCCTGGCTCGCACAGACGGCACAGTGAGTGCTACCTTGGCCCCACCGTAACCCTGCTGGCTTGAGAGAAGTTGGCAGAAGGAGTCCAGCGCTGTGCTATTTAAAGCTATAAGCAGCTACTGTGGATGGAGATGAGCGGCTTCAGCGGCAGAGGGCGAGGCCGGCAGCCTGAGGTTTTCAACTGTCCTAACGGAATTCCCTCACCCGCTGCGGGTAGGCACCCAAATTTGAGAAAGAGCAGCCCAGTTCTATTTAGTAATTCCTAGTACTCATTTATCTATGCCAACCAGCAATTTTTTACAGTTAAATTGCTTGATTGCAAATCCTTCGATTCAGTTTTGAGCCTCAAAATATACTAATGGATGTAAAAGAAGTCCTGGGTTTACTACTGAGGTTTCTTTTTTGCTGTTGTTGGTTTTTAGTTTTTTTATTTTTTGAGTTCAAAATATTAAGGGGGTACAAAGGTTTTCGTTACATGAAATATATACATATAGTGCACACCAAAACACCCACCTGGACTATTTTATATAACCAGACACACGCATACCTTTGTATACCCTACACATATGTATATAGATAGGGAATGCATACATAAAGAGAGAGAGATCCATGTATGTGTCTGTGCTTGAACTCAGGCTGCCCAAGCTACCTGAAATATTAGGAACAACCCCGCTGGGAACCAGCATAACCTAACAATCAAAAGCACAGGTTCCGATGCAGGTATCAGGGTCTTCAGTGAGACACAGGACAAGACACTCACTTACCTGGATTCCTAATCTATAAATGGAAATTGGTGACAAGATTAAGATGATTCCTATAAAGGACAGATCTGTGCTGGCCCACAATATTCAGTGTTCTTAAATTTTAACTGGTATTAGCATGATGATAAAATATCTAGGATAGCTCAAGAGGACCATTTTAACAGATTACTTTCCTTCTAAAAATCAAACGTTATTTTGGCCAACGCTGATAATCTGACTATGGTCTCCTTGTCTTCTTACTTCCTAAAATGTGCCAGATGGGCACCTTATCTAGGGAACCTCTATTCATTCTTAAAAACTCAACTCAATGAAAACCTTCCCTGATCCCTAACCTAGGTCAGATGACTTTGTTACCTATTTCATAAAACGGCGTCCCCTTCCTTTATAGCATTTATGCCAGTTTAATCATTATTTACTCAGGTGGGTGATCTTTTAAAAAGTAACGCCTGTGTTTCCCACTCTCTCTAAGCTCCACTGGGGCAAATCCGACGCCTGCTTTTGCTCATTGTTGCATTCACAGCACTGAAAGTATGAGGCACACAGTAGGTAACTCAGTAACTACGGACTGAATGAACCAATGATTCAGCCAAGCTCTACCCAGATGTTAATGAATCTATTTACATCCTCCCAGGACGCAGAGAGAGAATTCAGTCACAGGAACACAGAGAATCCTGGGAGATACCCAGAAAGACAAAAATTGGAAAAACTGATACTTGTTGAAAAGAAGTCAAACAATCCAAGAAACTGCAGCAGTCTGGCTTTCTGTACTTGGCTGGAGAACCTTCATAACATTTCATTAAAGAGAAATCATACAAGAAATGCAGAGTCCTGGGTACCAAAGGGGAAGGAAGGACTATACACAGAGGAAGCATTTATTCACCTGAGGCTACTGGAAGCTGGTGAGTGACAGGGAGCAGATTCTAGTGCCCTGTCATCTATGCTCTGTGACTTCCTTCATTCAGTAACCCATCAGGCATTTACTGTCTCCGTGAGACACAGCGCCTGGTTTTGTGGATACGGGAATAAGCACTAAACACTCCACTCCATGGAGTCTCCAGTTTAGCACAGAGAAGGAAAAAAAGCATTAAACGTGTAACATATGCACAATCAATGCTCAGAGAGGACCACAGGTGGCTGCAGCAACAATCCTGACTAGAAAGTCAGCACATAAGCATATTTTAGTTTCTTCCAAGGAATTAGTCCACAGTATCATATTTTTATAATGTCTTTTTAAAAATTCTATCTTAAAAAAACCAAATAGTTTGCCATGCTGATTTGTATCTGTTTCTGTTGCTAAACAAGAGTAAATTAATTTAAGAGACACACTAGACCTCTACTATTATGTTGATCTCGGGTGTGGGTTTGGGTCAAGATGATTTCGAAATAGGTAAAAGAGAGAATTTTAAATGTTTTCACCACAAAGAAATGATAAATATTTGAGGTGGCAGATATACTGATTAGTCTCATCTGATTGTTCCACAGTGTATACATGTATCAAAATACCACTTTTTACCCCGTAAACATATGCAATTATTGTTTGTCAATTGAAAATAAAATAAAACAAAAAAATAGATGCTGCTCCTTTACTGGCTTATATGTGAAAGCAGCAGAGACAGAAAATGAGAGAAAAAAATAACTTATGAAAACCAAAGCTTCGAAACACCATTCAGGAGGATGGAGTTGATTTATATGAAATCTTAGGAAACGTATTAAACTTTCAGGTTCATAAGAGTCTCCTTTTTTGCGAAAGTTACACACCAGAGAAAACTAAAAGCATCAAAGAAAGGCCTAGA
Organism: Avahi laniger; assembly: GCA_963575035.1. Classification (NCBI taxonomy): domain Eukaryota; kingdom Metazoa; phylum Chordata; class Mammalia; order Primates; family Indriidae; genus Avahi; species Avahi laniger. The sequence goes on along the minus strand of CAUYSK010001457.1, from coordinate 6,775 downwards.
ATCCACCTCTCAAAAGTGGTAATCAATTCCCCGTTCCAGTTCCAATATTCACACCAATCGGTCTGTCAGTATTAATCTGATAAGCACACACTGCCAGTAACTGTCAAAGACCCAGGGGAAAGAGTTCCTGTCCTCAGGACAGCCGTGCCCCCGCCACGACAAGAAATGTAAACAATGAATTCAAGATAAAACTTGAGGTGCCAACAGTGGCTACAAAGAAGACACAAACGCACTGCAACAGGGCTTCTACTTTAGCTGGAATGTCAGGAAAACCCTGTTGGAGGAAATGGAATTTAAGTTAATACCAGAATGATAAGTAGGAACCTCTAGTTAAAACTCTTAAAAAGAATAGTCTGGGAAGAGGGAAGAGCAGGTCCAAAAGTCCAGAGACAGGAAACTTTGGATTTTTTTGAAAGACAAAAAGACCATAATGGCTGAAAGTAGTAAACAAAATAAGGTATAGAGGCAAATGACATCAGAGACGTTTCCTGAGCCCAGATCTTACAGAATAGTGGTTCTCAAAATGCAGTATCACATGGGAACGTTTTAGAAATGCAAACTTTCAGACTCCCGTGCAGACCTACTGAGTCAGAAACTCTGAGGTGTCTGAACAAGCCTTCCAGGGGGATTCTGATGCCCACTAAGACTAGAGGCCTCTTGAAGAAAACAGTGATTCTCAACACTAGTTGTGTGTTAGAATCGTCTGAAGAAACATTTAATCTACTTATGCTGAGCCTTACCCCAGACCAAAAGAACCTTTATCTCTGGAGTTGAGATCTAGGCATCTATACATTTTAACAAAGCTCTTTAAGTGATTATGATACACAATGATTACTGGAACCAAATTTAGAAATCTCATTTCAATTCCTACGTGCAGAGCGAGCAGGGGCAAGAATGGACGAAAAAGACCAGTTAGGAGGTCACTGTAATATTCAGAAAAAAGACGATAGTGGTTTGGACCAAAGTTGTAGCACTGGAGATAAACTAAGCAGATTCAGACATATTTTACAAATAAACCTCAAGACTTATTATGGATTTGATAGGAGAGATGAGAAAAAAAGAAGAATCTGGGATAATAAGAATTTAGGTTTTTGGACTGAGAAATAATGCCCAAACTTTTCTTTTTGGAGGAAAGCATGCACATGTGGCTATCAAGGGTTTCTTTTTGGTCCTATTAAATTTGAGATTTGGCCCTGTTAAATCTAGACATCCCCGTGGAGATGCTGAATAGATAGCAAGATATACGTACAAGTCTAGAGCTCAGAGGAGAGGTCAGGGCCCAACACATACAAGAGAATCACCACAGTGTAGACGGTATTTGAAGCCATGGACTCAGATGAGATCATCTAGGTCGAGAGGAGGGATACAGAAGAGGCTTGGGTAAAGCACACAGCTGATGTATAGACAGTATACACAGTTGATTCATGGGAACTCAGAAAGTGTGATGGTCCCTACCATTAAAGCACAGGACAATTGAAGATAATAGATATTCTGTGTTGCCCTGTGACACAGCCCCACCACCAGTCTGTGGGTGCAACACAGCTTTAGGAACTCACAGGAACTTCTTAATGACTACTGGCTGTCAAATAACATGAATATCCACTTCAAAGCTCCATCAGGAAATCTCTGTCTGAACCAAATGAGTAAACCGAGGATCAGACACATTAAGAGACTTCTCTAACTGCATGCATTTCTATGTTCTGCCCGAACACAGCCTGGGGTACTGGCACTCATGGGTGCTACCAAAGAACACGTAGCTCCCAGGCAAGGGGACTAAGAGAGGAAGCTGTAGCTGTACATAGTTAATCCAGTCTGGGACTGACACGTGCTGAGTCAAGCTGGCTGAGATTATGACTGAGCAGTGGGCAAGGGACAGGACAGTATTACAGGCAAAAAAAAAAGTTAAATTCTTTACCAGAGAAGGGAGGTCAGCTGGGAAAAACCAGTATCCAGTATCATTGCAGGCAAACAAAAAACAGACAGTTGAGTTACGGAGTCTGGCACTCATTGAGAGCCTGTTAGAAACGCAAACTTTCAGTCCCCTCGACATACTCACTAAATCAGAAACTCGGAGGTGGCGCCCAGCAACCTAAGTTTTAAGTAACCCTCGGGAGACCCTGATGCCTGCTAAGGTCAAAGGTCTCTTGGGGAAAACAATGATTCTCAACACCAGTTGCTTATTCCCCAAAAGCAAAGCAGGAGGACTCTCCCAGGGAAGGGCTGTATCATTTGAGCGGGCGCAACACTATCTTGGGGTCACTTAGTAGTGCCCTAACAGCCCATCCAAGGGACATTTCCTTTTGAACTCTGTGTGAGTGTGTGTGTGTGTATTTCTCTTTATACCAGTTAGTATAATACAGTCGTGCGTTGCTTAACGTCAGGGATACACTCTGAGAAATGCATCCTTAGGTGATCCACTCACTGGAACAGGCAGTGGAGTGAGCAGGCATCCAATGAGATCATTGTTGTGTGAACACCATAGAGTGCACTTACACAAACCCAGATGGCACGGTCTCCTACATGCCTAGGCTCTCTGACACAGTCTATGGCTCCCGGCTACAGACCTGTACGGCATGTCACTGTACCGAATACTGTGGACAACTGTAACATAATGGTAAGTATTTGTATATCTAAACATATCTAAGCATAGAAAAAGAACAGTAAAAATAGAGTATAAAAGATAAATGGTTCACCTGCACAGGGCACTTACCATGAATGGAGCTTAGAGGACCGGAAGTGACTCTGGGAGAGTCAGCGAGGGCGAGCAAAGGTGAAGGCCTGAACCGTTACTGTACACTCCTGTAGACTTTATACACACCACGCACTACATTTTTAAAAAGTATTTTTCTTTCTTCAATAATAAATTAACCTTAGCTTACCGTGACTACTTTATAAACTTAACTTTTAAAAACTTTTTTTAACTCTTCTGTAATAACACTTAGCTTAGAAGACGAACACATTGTACATCTGTACCAAAATATATTTTCTTTGTATCCTTATTCTATAAGCCTTTGTCTATTTTAAAAATTTTTTATTTTCTTTTATTTTTTAAACTTTTTCTTAAAAACTAAGACCCAAATACACACATCACCTAGGTAGGTCTACACAGCATCAGGATCATCAATAAAACTGTCTTCCACCCCCAAGTCTTCTCCCACCAGAAGCTCTTCCCAGGCAATAGTAAGCACAGAGTTGTAATCTCCTATGACAGCAATGCCTTCCTGAACACCTGCTGAAGGACCTGCCTGAGGCTGTTTTACAGTTAATTTTTTCTAAAATAAGTAGAAGTGTACTCTAAAATAAAGACTAAAAGTACAGTAAATATATAAACCAGAAATGCAGTCATTTATTACTCTTTTCAAGTATTATGTACTACACACAATTGCATATACTGTACTCTTATATGTCTCTCAGGATAGCAGGTTTGTTTACACCAGTGTTACATTATAACGTTATGATGGCTATGACGTCACTAGGCTATAGGAATTTTTCAGCTCCACTATAATTTTTCAAGACCACCATCATATATGTGGGTCATCGTTGACAAAAGTTTCATTATGTGGCACATAACTACAAATATATACATATATTCGTATATATTTCCCTTTACACTGGTTATTTCCACATTGTACTGGGAGTCAAGCTAAAACATCTCCCAAAACTTTAATAGCAGTTAGGTTCTTTGAAGCCTTCAGAAACATAGGACTTATTCATATTTAGTGGATTAAAAAAAATTTTTTTAAGTAGAAAAATTAGAAAGTAACCATATCTCAGCATTTGGAAAAGTGAACACTCATACATGCAATTTCTTCTCCAGACCGTGATTAGTGGATAATGGCTAATATGATGCTTTGATCTCTTCCTTGGACAGGAATGCATTGTTCATAGCATAAATCAGAATACAAACTTGGTTATAGAGTCATATTACATCAGTCTTAGACAGAACCTCAGAAAGCTAATAGTTTATAGTTTCCTAATTTTAGTTCCCTGAGCCCACAGAAACCAGTAGAAGCAATAACAAAGACCTGGGGAATGACTGTCACCGTTTCACAAGACCTGAACAAAATGATACAGGTCTATGGATAATTTAATTATTTTACTGGAAAAGATAATCAACCAATATATAAAGAGAGTACCCACTGGGACCTTTGGCTAGCAATTTTGTATGCTTTTTAATTTTAAAATATAGGAAAATGATTCATTACATAGTTTTTCTGGTTTATAAAATATTTTAAACATGAAGTCCACCAAGTGGAACAAAAGAAAATCACTGATCTAATTCAAATGCCTAGTTTTTAAGTTTGGAAAGAGTAACAACATGGTGCCATGAATACAGCCCACAAGTATTCTCATAGATTGAACATGTTCACCAACATGGTCAAACATTCTCATAGATGAACATGTTTCTAATTTTTTTTCTAAGCACAGCATATAAAAAGAAATCCCTCCCCAAACATTTCAGATCAGTGGTTAGGGTCTAGGATCAATATGGCTCACGGTCTTCCCTTACTTCTATAGGTTAAGTCTAGATGTGATGCCACAGTTGAAGCCAAGGGTGGCAATGAGGTGTGGCCAACCAAATAGAGATCTCATGGTGACTTATTTTATCTGGACCCACGTCACTACGTTTGGTCTGCTTTCCTGTCCTGGCAGCCAATTAATACCTTCCTTGGAGCCAGGTATGCAAAATGTAGGATTATATGAAGGCAGGAAAGCGAGAAATACTGGCACCCCCTAATCAAGATCAAACATCCTGCAAGGCCAAAGGACGTATTACCCCAAGATTCCAATCACTACGTTAAAAGCATCATGTTTCACAGATAATGCTAAATAAAATGTGCCCCACTGTGTTTGGGTTGCTAACATTTACAAATTCTCTCAGTTAAGTGCTGCTCTTCATTTTCTCACAAGCTTTGTGTGTTCAGGAATCTCCTTTCAGACGGAGTCCTGCTACGTTCATATGACAGCCCAGCACAGTCCTCTCAACCTACAAATATCTTCTACTTTTAGGAACATCACCAGAAAGAAATAGGCTTTCCAGAAATCTCCTACATTTTAAACCGGAGTTGGAAAGTCCTATCAGCTAATCAAAAACTCGCAAGACCCAAAGTCTACTTTGATAATGCCATTCAAAACTAAAAATGTATTTTCTATTAATTGCAGCTAGTCAACCCCATGACACCTCTATCTCCATCCCCTTCAATTGCTTCCTCAGAGGTGAAGAGAATGCACACTCCTTGCTGGATGCTTTTCTCATGGAACACTCTGGACTGAGAAAAAATAGATATAAGGTGGCCTATCAACTATCACTTAAGAAAAGAGATATGAAATTAACAAGGTTGGGAAGACTCAGAACAATAGTACACATCACCTGATGCCATGGAACTCTTTATCTTTATTCCAAAAATATCTCACTCTGGGATTCATAATTTAAAATACATGACCAAAGTGAAAAGCCTGAGAGAAATGTTAAAATTATGACTTATGCACAGTTAATTCCACTCCAGCTAGGGTATGGGCTACATCATACTACTGAAGGAAAATGTTTTCTACAGCAGAGGTCATTTGTTACATGGTGCTCGGAATGACTGGGTGACCAATTGTGTAAAACCTACATATTGTAATGACAATAGCAATAAGAGGTCAATCGTGGTTATTATATCTTTGTCAACTCTGAAAAATCTAATAAGTGGAACAGGATATATTCACTTCCTATTTCCAAGCAGAACCTAAGGAAGAACTTTCTATATGGTATAGCTATATATAAATGAAATGGAAAGTAATGAGATTCCCATCTTTAGAAGTCTTCGGGAGGGCAGAGGTGAGAGCACCCCTCAGAGAAGATGATGTTGAAGGAGCCCTGCATCAGGTGGATAAGGTGATCTTAGAATTACAAGGATTTTCACCATGATCCTCACTTCATGGAAGACTCTACTTTGGACAAATTAATTTTCAGGTTGAGTTGAGTAACTTTAGCATATCTTATTTTGCAACTTAATCATCATTATTACTAATCACGAAATATTGCTTAAGATTGTTTTTGCTATACGAGGTCTTCTCTGGTTCTGAACAAAGTGTAGAATTATTTTTTCTAGATTTGTGAAAAATGATGTTGGTATTTTAATAGGGATTGCATGGAATCTGTAGATCACTTCAGATAGTACAGACATTTTAACAATGCTGATTCTGCCGACCCATAAGCATGGTATGGTTTTCTACCTGTTTATGTCCTCTGCTATTTCCTTCGTCAGTGTTTCGTAGTTTTCCCTGTAGAGGTCTTTTACCTCCTTAGTTAAATATATTTCTAGATATTTTATTTTCTTTATTGCTATTATAAAGGCTACTGAATCTTTGATTTGGCTCCCAGTTTGACTTGTTGGCGTATAGGAATGCTACTGGATTTCTGTACATTGATTTTGTAATCTGAGACTTTGCTGAATTTGTTTATTGATTCCAGTAGTCTCATGGAAGAACCTTTGGGGTTTTCTAGATATAAGATCATATCGTTAGCAAAGAGCGACAGTTTGACCTCTTCTGCCCCCATTTGGATGCCCTTGATTTCCTTCTCTTGTCTGATTGCTCTGGCTAGGACTTCCAGCACTACGTTGAATAGAAGCGGTGAGAGAGGGCAATCTTGCCTGGTTCCAGTTCTAAGTGGGAATGCTTTCAATTTTTCCCCATTCAGTATGATGTTGCCTATGGTTTTGTCATTTACAGCTTGTATCATTTTTAGGTAAGTGCCATCTATACCTATTTTGTTAAGTGCTCTTATCAT
>CAUYSK010001456.1:0-22992 GCA_963575035.1 Avahi laniger | reverse complement strand
TTGGACAACTAAAAATACATAGAAAAAACTAGCCGGGCATGGTGGCGCATGCCTGTAGTCCCAGCTACTCGGGAGGCTGAGGCAAGGAGGATCGCTTGAGCCCAGGAATTTGAGGTTGCTGTGCGCTAAACTGACGCCACGGCACTCTAGGCCGGGCAACACAATGAGACTCTGTCTCAAAAAAAAAAATAGAGATCAGATATGAAGAAATAAAGACTTCTTCAGCAGTTTCCCTCAGGTCTTAATTTGGAATGTAAGATCTGTCTGGAAGACGGAAGACGGGGGCTTCATAAAATCAAAGGAATATGCCACATGATCCCTTACACAGTTCTTAGCTCATATAGCGTATTTAGACGAAGAGAAAAACTCCAGCCTGGCAGCGGTGGGATTCGAACCCACGCCTCCGAAGAGACTGGAGCCTAAATCCAGCGCCTTAGACCGCTCGGCCACGCTACCTGCATGGAAACAAACTGCTCCCATTGTCCTCCTAAAAGACTAGAAGAAGTGGGCAAAGATGATACAATACAGTCAAATTGCTGTCTTTTTTTGCATTTTTTGTACCAGGAATGGGAAACCATCGAGACTCTAGACCGCAGAGCAGCAGATGGTAGAAAAGATAAACCATAAGAAACAGAGACACACAGAAATTTACAACAAAAAATGTTTATTTGGGTGGGGCCATAGCTGGGAGTGGGGTATGCCGGAGCTGGAAGCACCCCAAGCAGGCAGTCGGAGCTCTGCACTCGCTCACCCGCTCATATTCGGTTGCTTTTCCTCCCTGTTTCTTGCGCGCCCTCATTCCCACCTGACTCACAAGCTTTGCGCCCGCTCCCTCCACCCGGTTGGCTTCCAAACCCACACCCCTGACACATCCCGCCCGATTCCCTCACACACACCCCTTCACCCTGCCCCTTTCCTATGCTAATATCGGTAAGCCCCAGAATATCAACGTTTGCGAGCTGGCTCTGTGGCGCAATGGATAGCGCATTGGACTTCTAGTGACTGAAATGAGCGATTCAAAGGTTGTGGGTTCGAATCCCACCAGAGTCGATTTTATTTGAATTTTTTCTTTCCTTTTTATCTGGTTTTTTCCTCCAAAGTTCCCATACCTTCTTTCCCTACCCTATCTGTGTTTTCCTCCTGGTTTCAGTTCCAACCTCAGTCTCCGCTCTGCTCTCTTCTTTACTTACCTGTCTGCCCCGGAGCTTGGGCCATGGAGAGCAGGACTGGGGGTGGGAGACAGAAGGGAAGGGAAAGTGGGCGTGGACGTCGAGATAAAGGCAGGCCCCTGGCTCGGGGACACACGGGGATTTAATAACCACTTTATTCCATGCACTAGGGACTTGTAAAGGGACTGGGACTGGGCCAAGAGCAAAGAGGGTACAATCCTAGACGCGAAGGGGAGGGGGTCAGGGAAAATGGACAGGAACCAGGGAAATATATATTTATATAGATACTCTAATATAGACCACATCTCACCCGCGCGCTGAGCCGGCGCGCCCCGCCGCCCTTCCCAACACCTCCTCGCCCGGACGCCCGGGTCCCTCTGCTGCCCACGGGCTGGAGTCTCTACCCCACCCCTAGCCCCCGCCTCCACCCCCCCAAAGCTCAGGGCCAAGGTCTCCAGAAAGCGGGCGGCGGGGGCGGCGGGGCCTTGGGCGCCCCGTCTTGTCTGTGAGGCGGCGGTGGTGGCGGCAGCAGTCCGGTGAGGGGCGCCAGAGCGCCGGAATCCCCGGCGCGAGGGGAGCAGAGGGATGGGGACCATGCGCAGCGCGGGCTAGGGGGGCCCTGCTGCATTGGGGGGCGCTGGTGCAGCGCGGGGCCAAGGGCGGGTGCGGCGGGGTCCAGCGGAGGGCGTGGCACTGGAGGCCTCGGATCTCCCGGCTCCTGCCGGGGCGGTTTGGGGCGCAGGTAGCCGTGCAGCGCGGAGAAGAGCTGGGCGCGGGCGGCCGGGCTGGCGTCGTGCACAAAGGCCGCCAAGCGGAGCAGGCACTCGCGGAAGCCGGACAAGTAGCAGCTGGCGAGCGCCTCGGCGTCCTGGGCTGGGGACCGGGGAACCCCTGGAGCCGCGGTGGCAGGGCAGGGGCCCAGAAGGGGTGAGGGGCGGGGCGGGGCGCAGAGATACCGAGGCCGGACAGGCGCACAGACAGAGACAGGAAACCAGATGGACGGAGAGAGAGTGAGGGAGACACAGAGACAGACACGCGCGGGTGTTATTAACCTCGCCTCCGAGCAGAATCTGCCACTCCCCAAGCCCACCGTCCACCTCTGGGCCCGCCCGATCTTCCCCGGCCCGAGCCGCGGTGACTCCCCCTCCCGCCCTCCGCTGCCCCACCCCCGCGCTGTACCCGGGGGCTCCACCCGGCTTCGCTCCCTCAAGTAGCCCACGGCGAATTCCAGTATCTCTGCTTTCTCCAGCTTCGGGTTCCGGAGGTTCTACAGACCGGAGGGGAGGGCGCAGAGACAGAAAGGGGTGGGGAGAGAGGGGGAAGTGGCAGGGGGAAGAAGGGAGGGGCGGATGCGGGAGCTGGGGGTTCCCGGGATCGCATTTATGTGCTGCTTACAGAACGCGGGACCGAATGTGGAGTGGATGACCAAGGATGGTCCTGGCCCACCCTGAGACGAAACTGTCCAACCCGAGGGGATGGAACCAACACCCGACGTGTGAGGACGAGATTTGAAAAAGCAACCCAGGGAGTGAAATTAACCACCCAGCAGAACTGATGCTGGCCCCACTGAGGGATGTGGGGGAAGGGAAGGGTACATTTAAAGGCCCAAAGAGTGAAACCGACCCACCCAAGGAGTGAAATTTACAGAGCCAGGCGTGAAACTTACAGACCCGAAGGACGCCGTAGAAGATCGCGTTCTGAGAGCCAGAGGGGGTCTGGGATGGGATTCCAAGGGCGGGACTCGGGTCAGGATGCCTTGGGGCCAGGGTCGCCAATCCAGCATATGTCCCCACCCCAGTGGGAAGCCCTGGGACGCGGGAATGGGATGCTTGGGGGTCCGGGGCTGGCAGAGGGACTGACCTGGTCCCGGGTCCGCTCCAGCAGCAGCAGCCTCAGCTCTTCCAGGCTGCGGTTGATGCGGTCCCGGCGCCGCTTCTCCACCAGCGGCTTCAGCATCTGTGCCCAGCGGGAAAGGGAGAGCGGGCCGACGGGACCGAGACTCAGCGCGGCCGCGCCGGCGTCCCGATCCCGCCGCTGGGACAGCCGGGCTTCCACCCCTTCCCCCAGCCCCCAGATTGCCTAGGGCCGGGCCCGGTAGATCCCTCTCCGCTCCCCCGCCCCACGCCCCTAGGGTCAGTTTCTGTAGCTCGCCTCCTCTCTCTCCCGGGTCTTCCGCATTTTCCTGAGTCTCGTCCTCCCTCCTCCCCTCTCTGTGTTTCTCCTTCTCCTCCTCTTTTCTCTCTACGTCTCCGTCTCGTGCAGTCTCTCTCTCTGTCTCAGTGGAGAACTTTGGGGACCCTCTTTGCTCGCAAGCACGTGGGCCGCACGGTGCTGGGCTCAGAGCTGGCGGCCCTGAGTGTAGAAAGGGAGACACCTAGCGCGACCGCGCCTCCTCTTCTTGCTCAAACCCTTCTAGGCCGTCACGTTCTCCCACTGGTTCCTAAAATCTTACAGCCGCCCTCAGGCCTCTGGAACCAATGCCCGGGGGCCTTCTGTACAAGACGACATTGGACCAGCTCCAGCTCACAGCCGGCGTGGAGCGAGCGCCTGTCTTCTCTTGTTGTTCCCACCCTCCTCCCCTGGCTCCATCCCCTTATTGCTTATTTCACTCAAACTCCGGCCCCCTCCCACGCCCTCTAGGCCGCCAGGTGCCAGCCCCATTACCCAGGCCCCTAGACCTGTACTTCCGCTGCCCACGAAGGTATTGCTCTGACCCTTGTCCCCTTCTTCATACTTCTTAGCTTCCTCCCCAGCTCCTGGCTCCTTGGGTCCCCCAGCACCTCTCCTTTTCCAGCCCTCAATTCCCAGGCTCTCCCCTGACCGACTGTATCAGGGCCCCATCCTCTGGCCAGACCAGGGACCTCTGCTCCCCCTCCCGTCGCGCCTCTCACCTTGGGGCCGTCCCTATTCTCAGTTCGATCCCGGGTGACCATTGCTCCTCCGGACCCTGGTGTGGACCGAATCCCTGCTCGCCTGGAGCCTTATATCCCTCGGTGACAGGTAGGAGGGATAGGACCCGGACCCGCCCCCTTCAGCACCCAGATTCCTCCTGGCTAGGACCCCGGCACGAGGCTCCCGGAAAGGGGAGGAGTGAAAGGGGAGGGGAGGGAGAGGAACTGGCCTGGGAGTGTGGGAAGTGAGGGGCGAATGGGCACAGACCGGTTTACAGACCATAAGGCTGTATAAGGAGGCGGGACCCAGCTGGAGGGAGGAGGTTATTAGGGGCAAAGGGAGATTAGGTTATTTGGGACAGAACTCATTTAAGGATGAAGTTCTGAGTTCCCCCAGAACTGAAGCTTTCTTGGAGGCTCACTGTACCCTCACTATCTGTGAAATAAAAGTTAGCACCCCTGAGCTCCCAGGCTGAATTTTATACTTCTTCCCCCAAATTTGCATCCGACTCGGGATAATGTGCTGGGTGGATCTGCCTGACTTTAGGGGGGCTCTGCCAGGAGGTAGAAGAGGCACTCTGTTCCATGTCAGTTCTATTCAAATCCCTCGACACCTGCAGGCTCACTGTGCGTGCAGGGCACTGGTCTAGGCTCCGAGGTTCATACTGAGACGTGCAGTAGAGGCCCCGCTCATTCCGCAGGATCATCTAGTGGAAAAGATGAGGAGTCATCAAGTAGCTCTTTCAGAAGCGGAGCGAAGTAGGTGCTCCGGGAAAAGAGTCTCCTTGAGGATGGCTGGACTGAGGTGGGGAACAGAGGGGACTTCAAGGAAGAAGAAGCAAGTCCTTGAAGCGTAGGAAGGAGCAAAGAAATCTTTCCACTTATGGCACAACTATTTTAATCAAAACTGATCCTAGGAGATTCAGGAGTATGGCAGACAGGACACCTCACACGTGTGCCCGCCGGGTGCCTCTGGGGGCTTCGTGACTGTAAGGGGGCAGTGAACAGGCAGTTTTCCTAAAGGGACAAGAAAGGAATACAAAAAAAGGACCAACACCCACCTCAAACCAAGAACATGACCCTCTGCAGAATGATGCGTGCACACTCGGAGGCTTCAGGACAAAGTGCCTGAGAAAATAAATCAGAAATTGAACGGGATAGCAAGACTGTCAGGGACAAGGACACGGAAGGACAGGGCTACAGACCGAGACCGGAGACAGCTGTGAAGTCAGAGACTTGGGGCTTCCTCCAAGCCCTCTGAGCGCCCCTTCACACCTTGTTGGTTGTGTTGTTTTGTTTTGTTTTCTTCACCGAGCCTGCCTTGCTAAAGCTCTAGCCCGGAGGGGCACAGACTTGGAGAAAGGGGTTCCTATTTGGGATCAGGGCCCCCAACACATCCCACCTCCCCCTACCTCGGCCAAATGGGAGCACAGATGTGTGGTACTAGCAGCCCCCGCTGCCCCCCTCCTTGGGAACCTGGGCTCGGGCTGAGTTTTTCTCACCTGCACGCGAGGCTCGGGGCCCCGGGCTGTTCGCACCCGGGTGTGGGGCCGCCCCTGGCCATATGGGGCGGCTTTATGGCCCGGTGGCCGGATCCCGGTGGGAGGAAGGATGGCCCGGCGCTCCACCCACACTGATCATTCGGAGCCACTCCTCTGAGCTGCTGACCTACACCATCTGCTTGACCACGTCTGCCTCAACCTCTTACAAGTTGAATTAAAACGACAAAAAATCTGCCGGTTGCATTGGTGGTTCAGTGGTAGAATTCTCGCCTGCCACGCGGGAGGCCCGGGTTCGATTCCCGGCCAATGCACGTCTACCTTTTCCTTCCTCCCAAAAGGGTATGATAAATTTGATGAGCTTTCTAAGCACCTTGGTTTAAACATTTCTACTAAATATTAAATTTAGCCTTTTGACAATCTCGGGGTTTGAAGCCCCAGAGTTAGACCCTGATTCCTCGTGTCCTCACATTCCCCTCCTCCCGGCCTGGGGGTCCTCTTGTCGCCACATCCCTCCCTCCCCCTCAGCCCGCACCTCCACAGGCGTGACCCTGAGAAAGGACACGGTGCTTGGATCCCTGCCCCGGGGGTCCTTTCGGGCCCCCGCGGGGGAGGGGCCAGGTCTCCCCGCCCCACACACTCTAAACCCCTTGCTCTTTCCATTTCTCTTCTTCCGTCTCTCATTTCCGTTCTCTCGGAATCACTCTTCCTTTTCTTAAGTTCGTGGGTATGGTCCTTCTTTGTCTCACCGTCTTTCCGGGTTTCTGAGGGCCTCTTGGCGTCTCTTCGAATCTCTCACGTTCTTTCCAGGGCTCTTAGCGACTTAGCTCTGGGTCTCTCTGGGTCTTCAGTTGTCTCGTCCCTCCGCATCTCTGACCCCGGGTCTCTCCGTTCTCCCAGCGTCTGCGTCTCCGCATCTGGGTCTCTCCAGTTCTCTGGGATCTCTCGTCGTCTCTCCGGGTCTCTGTCGCCTCCCCGGACTCTCTGCGCTCCCACGCTCCTTGCCATCCCCTGGGAAGCTCGCTCACACCTCCAGTTTCCCCGCCCCGCCCCTTCCCGGCCGCTTTGATCCCGCACGCGTCTGGCCGGCGGGCGGGCGCACGGCCACCCACTGCGGCCACTTGTGAGCTGGGCGGGGGCCTCCGGGGTCTCCTGGACTCGCAGCGCTGCCTTTCTGCTCTCTTCCGGCGCATTCGGCCTCCCTCCACGCCCCTCTACTTGGCACTGTCTCCGGCCGCGGCCAAGACTTCTGTGGGCCCGGGTCTCTGGTTTGCCGAGTCTGGGTCTCGGTCTTAGTCTATCTGGGTCTCTTTCTCTAACTCGCCCTGGCTCTGTGTCTCTGTCCCCTGTCTTTTCGCCTGTCTGCTTCGTCTGGGACAGGGTCTGGGTGTCCGTCTTTTCTCTGGGTTGTGACAGTGACTGGCAATGAATGCTCTCTTCTCCGCTCTAAGCCGTGACATTGGCCCGCAGAAGGAGACTGTAGAACAATCTGGGCATCTGTATGTCTGGGTGCGCAGCTGCTGTGTGTACTCACCCAGCCAGTATTTCTGGAGCGCCTCCTGTGTGCCGAGTATTATTAGGCATTGCAGGAGCATGCGGTCTGGGTTCTCCTGAAGTTTACATCAGAATGGGGGACAGACAGGAAATGAGTAAGAAAGCAGAATATAATATAGTTTCAGATGGTTATAAGACCGTGGGAAGAAAATAAACAAACATCAAAACCACAAAGAAAACGGTCACGGCAATGACCTGAAAGTGAAGCGCTACTTAACTCTGGGTGGTCAGAACCTGCCTCTCTAAGGTGATATTTGAACCCAGGGCAGTCAGCAGCCATGAGTCCAGGCAAAAGGAAGAGCAAGTACAAAGACTGCGAGGTAGGAAAGCGCTTTGCTGGTGGCAGCTGGAGAAAAAGGGCCAGCGAAGCCGGGATGGAAAATTTGAAGAGTGGCAGAGATCACACGGGAGAGGCAGGCATGGCCTATCCCACTGGGCCTTGAAAACTCCAGAAGGACTTTGGGTTTTCGTCTAAGTGCAATGGGAAGGAAGCCATGGAGAATTTTCATTAGGAAAGTTATGTTCTCTGACTGATGTTTTAAAAGATCATTCCGGCTGTTATGTGGAGAAGGGAAGCACAGAGTTCGCTGGGGGAGCTAGAGCAGTCTTCTAGGCAAGGCACGATGGTGGCTCCTACTGAGGTGATGGAGGTGGAGAGAGAACCTGAACGGGTTCCTCCTTCTAGGTCTTTGGCTTAAGTAGAGTCATGCTTCACTTAACCACCATGACAAGTTCTGAGAAATGCGTGGTTAGTTGTCTGAACATCACAGAGGTTACTTAAACAAACCTAGATGGCATACCCCTTTGATCCCAGACTAAAAACCTGTACGGCATGACACTGTACTGAATTATTGTACACAACTGTAACATGATGGCAAGTATTTGCATATCTAAACACAGAAAATGTAAAAAATATTTTTAATAAAAAGAATTAAAATTTTTTAGAATAAATAAATATGTGAAAAGAAAGAAAAAAAGGAAAGAAAGAGAGAGACAGAGAGAGAAAGAAAGAAAGAAAGAAAGAAAGAAAGAAAGAAAGAAAGAAAGAAAGAAAGAAAGAAAGAGAGAGAGAAAAGGAAGGAAGGAAGGAAGGAAGGAAAGAAGGAAGGAAGGAAGGAAGGAAGAGTAAAACCACACACATAGAAAAATGTAGGCCGGGCGCAGTGGCTCATGCCTGTAATCCTAGCTCTCGAGGCGGGCGGAATGTTTGAGCTCAGGAGTTCGAGACCAAGCCTGAGCAAGAGCGAGACTTCGTCTCTACCACAAATAGAAAGAAATTAATTGGACAACTAAAAATATATTTAAAAAACTAGCCTGGAGTCCAGGAGTTTGAGTTGTGAGCTAAGATGACGCCACAGCACTCTAGCCCAGGCAACACAGTGAGACTTTGTCTCAAAAAAAAAAAAGAAAATGTAGAGGCCTCACTGGAGGACTGGAGTTGCAGACCAGCCTTGGGCAATATCTCAAGAGATTCCCGTCTCTACAAAAAAGGATTTTTAAAATATCAGCCCAGCCTGGTGGTGCCTGCCTATAGTTTTAGCTACTCTAGAGACTGAGGTGGGAGGATCACTTGAGGCGTGGAGTTCCAGGCTGTAGTGAGGTAAAATCACGCCACTCAACTCTAGCCACATCAACAGAGTGAGACCCTGTTGAAAGAAAAGAAAGAAAGAGGCGGGGCTCGGTGGCTCTAATCCTGGCACTCTGGGAGGCCTAGGCGGGCAGATTGTTTGAGCTCAGGAGTTCGAAACCAGCCTCAGCAAGAGCGAGACCCCCGTCTCTACTAAAATTAGAAAGAAATTAATTGGACAACTAAAAATATATCGAAAAAATTAGCCAGGCATGGTGGCGCATGCCTGTAGTCCCAGCTACTTAGGAGGCTGAGGCAGGAGAATTACTTGAGCCCAGTAGTTTGAGGTTGCTGTGAGCTAAGATGATGCCATGGCACTCTAGCCCGGTGAGACTCTGTCTCAAAAAAAGAAAGGGGGGAGGGAGAGGAAGGAAAAAGGAAGGAAGGAAGAACAAGAGAAAAGGTAATGTATGGCACCGTGACGATAAAACAGCTGGGGGAGACATCACTAACTGGATAGATGGTGGTGGCTTTTACATTAATTAACTTGATCTAATCATTCCACAACACACACACACACACACACACACACACACACATCACATTGTACATCATAAATACATACAATTATTACCTGTCAGTTTTAAATAATAAATAAATGTTTTCTTTTTTCTGACCAAGTATCCAACTAGAATAAATAAAATTTGAAAAGAAGAGAGCAGTCGCTCTATCTAAGCTGCCAGGAGGTCAAGCAAGGCAAAGGCAGAGAAGCAACCATCTAATGTGGCATCTTGGAAGTCACAGAGGACCTAGAGGAGAGTGACTTCTGTGCTGTCCCACTTGAGTGAGTCAAGGTGAGAAAGGGACATGAAGGCATGCAGGTAGTGGCTATAGACAACCTGGACAGGTTTTGCTGTGAATGGGGAACAGAAAAACGTGTGGTGGCTAGGAGCACAGGAAGCAGAAGAGGCTTGTGGAATACTTTCCACGCTGATGGGAAACAACCAAGACCTGGGGACGGGTGGAGCAAGGCCAAGTGGAAAAACCAACCTCAGAAGTAGGGAAGACCCCTCTCCTATGTGAAGTGGGGGAGAAGGGTGTGGGTTGGTGGTCTTATGGGAAGGATAAGATGAGCTCTCCCTGGTTGCTCCCCTTTCTCCAAGAACAATGGAGCAAGCTCATCGCAGGAGTGGGGAGAGCTACAGACCCTTTGAGGAGAAAGAAGGTGTAAAATGTTCCTTTTGAATAGGATTGAGAGTTTGAGATGTAGGACCAAGAATTTCAAGTGCAGAGGCCAATTCACCATGAAGCTAAGGAAGCCCAGGAGCCCTCACTTACACACGGAAGGCCCTAGCAACGGGTTCACAGGGCCATATGCTTCTGTAAAATTTGCAAACATTAGCTCCTTTCACTGCAATTGGTAAAGACCGATCTCTTTCTCCTCCAGCTGCTTCTCAGTCGCTCTCTCCCCCTAGTGGCTATGGACATTTTGGGGATCCAGTTATGGAGAAGGTGGGTTGGAGACACATAAGATCTGGAGTTTCATGGGACATGTTTAGGTGATGGGCAGTCACTTTCACATATAGTGAAGTCACCCTAGTCATCTGGTGTAGGTATGGCTTCCAGGGATACTCCTGTCCCCTGTGCCCAGTTACCATGCTTTGTGCTGTGTGGGTGCAGGGCCAGAGGGCACATGTGATATGAATGTGTCCAATGGTTCCTGGCACTGTGTGGACATGGGTGGTAGAAGAGAAACAAGATTTGAACTATACGGAGCCAGCAGCTAATCTGTGTAAAGTATTATAGAGTTGTACAAGGCAGTTGATTAATACAAATACCTGTAAGTTATTTTTCTAGACTTCCTGGCATTTGTCAGCTTTTTAAATTTGCATGTTGTAATCTCTCGTTTCACTCTAAATATGACTTTTTATACCTAATTTTGTATTTTTTTCTTAAAACATTCTCTCCACCAAAAAAAATTACATAAGCTTCAGGCCCCCCAAACCTACAGCTGTGGCAGTGTGAGAGTAGTTGGACAGACTAGGTGATTTTCTCCAGCTCACTGCTCCCGGGCAGATGAGGCCTGTGAGGATGTCCCCCATACCTATCCCCAACATGCCTGTGGCTGAGGATGTCAAGGAGGGTCTCCATATGGTTTGCACGCCTCTGCGTCCGCGTGGGTCTGCGGCCGTGAACATTTGTGGTTGTGCACATCGCGACCTAATAGTGTGTGTGCCTTCAACCTCTTCCTAACTGCTTCTCAGCAGTGGGCCACACTGGGGCTTGGGGGAGGGGAGCTCGTGTCCCACACGTGCTCGGCCTCTAGGGAGGCAGGGTGGGGAAGGAACAGAGCCAACATAGCTGGTAGAGTGTCTCAGCTTCCCCTCCCCCGCTGTGACGTCTTCCCAGGCCGAGTTCCCAGGCTCAGCTCCTCCCTCTTCAGGTCTTCAAAGGGAAGCCTGGCTTCCTCGGACTCCCTGGGTCCTGGGGGTTTGCGGGTTGGGAAGCAGGAGTACCAGGCCCCTGGGCCACGCGAAGAACCAGGATAGAAGATCCAGGTCCAACCTCCCAAAGCTCGCCTTGGGTAGCCCAACTAAAGAAAAGAGACAGTGGCACAGACCCCAGCAGAATAAAGGTAGCGGGGTACAGTGGCTTCCCCTATAATCCCAGCACTTTGGGAGGTGGAGGTAGGGGAATCCCTTGAGCCCAGGAGTTTGAAGTTGCGGTGAGCTATGATCATGCTACTGCACCGCAGCCTGGGCTACGGAGCAAGACTCTGTCCCCCGCCCCCCCCCCAGAAAAAGGAGCAGTGAAAGCAAGAGCACTTCAGGAAGTGTGTAATGCCCCCCAACCCCCAACTCCTACCCGACCCCTGCACACAAAATGCCTGGAACCCTGAAAATCCTTCCTTCTCCAGCATGTATTTATAGGGTGCATACTCTGGGCTCAGCTCTGTTCTAGGCCCTGAGGATACAGCATCAAACAAAACAATGATTTCTGCCATATGGGTCATGTGTTCTCATGGGAGAAATAGTCAATGCACATTATACAAAACATATCATTGTTGTATGGTGCTGTAAAGTAGAATAAAGCAGAGAAGAGGAGTGGAGAGTGAGAATTATAATTTCACGTGTTATGATCAGGGAAGGACTCATTGAGAAGGTGTAATTTAATTGGTGAAAGGACAGGTTACCAGATACCTAGGGAAGAATGTTCCAGGACGAGAGAACTGCTAGCATGAAGGCCCTGAGGTGGCAGTGTGTCTGGCTTTGTCAAAAGAACAGAGAGCAGCAAGTGGGCTGGCAAGGCTGGGCGGAAGGCAGCGCTGCAGGAGCCATAGAAGGTGAGCTCTGAGATAAAGGGGAAAGCAGCTTAATAGGCCCTTCTAGGTCGTTGTGAGACCTGTGTGAAGACCTACGCACTCCTGAGTGAGATGAGAAGGCTTTGGAGGGCTTTTCCCTTATTTTTTTAAAGACTTTTTTTTTGAACTTTTAATTTTTATTTAATTTCAAACTTTGTAAAAAGTCACAAGGAACTCCTGTATACTCTTTACCCAGGCCCATTAATTGTTTTTGTTTGCCCCAACTGCTTTACCATTTCTCTTCCAATATTATAGAGTTATATACATTTGTTTTCTGAACCATTTTGCCCTTTTGCCCCTAGATACTCAGTGTGTATTTCCTGAGAACAAGGACATTTGTAGCATAATAGTACGTAATGGCACGATTATCAAAATCAGACCATTAAAATTAATATAATACTCTCACTCAATCCACAATCCACATTCATATTTCCTCAATGGTTCCAATGATGTCTTTTATTTTTTTTAATCTGCAATGACACACTGTATTTAATTATATCTCTTCAGCCTTATGCATTTATTTAGTTATTTATCTACTTATTTTCAAGACAGGATCTCTCTCTGTTGCCCAGGCTGGAATGCAGTGGCCCAATCATAGCTCACTGTAACCTCTTAATTCCTGGGCTCAAACGATCTTCCTGCCTCAGCTTCCCAGTAGCTGGAACTACAGTTTCCTGCTGCCACACCCAGCTAATTTTGGAGAGTTCAGGATCATTATTCTATGGAATGTCCTTCAGTTTGGTTTGTCTGATGCTTCTTCATAGTTAGGTCCAAGTTATTTAGGTCACACATTTTTGGCAGGAACATCAGCACAGAGGTGATACTGTGTCCTCAGGTCATCACATCAGACACATGTCAGTTTGTCCCAACAGATACTGATCTCGATCACATGGTTAAAATGGTATTCACCAGGTTTCTCCATTGTAAAATTACTATTTTCCTTTAGGGCAATTAATACAAAACTCGTAAGAAGATACTTTAAGACTCTTTACTACTTATACCTCATCAAATGTTTGCCCACTAATTTAGCACTCATTGATGATTTCTTACTCCCTAGCACTGCTTCTGTTTATTGTAAGAAAGAGCTTTCCCTCCCCAACCCTATTTATTTATTTATGTATTTGTTTATATTGGTATGAATTTTGGATTTTTATTTCATTCAATGTAATATATCCCTTGCAATCAGTATTTATTTTAATGCTCAAATTGTTCCAGATTTAGCCAATGGGAGCCTCTTTGGCTGCAGCCCTTAGCTGCTGTATCTTTTTGGTATACACTCACTCTTTGAGCATTTCTTTACTTTTCAGTGCAACAAAGTGTTCCAAGATCATCTTACAATTCCCCAGCCTCAGTTCTGGAATCAGCCTTTTCTCCCAGGAGCCCAGGTTCATTTTAGTAGAGACTGATGTTTAGTAACCAAAATCTGGGCACATCACTACTGGTATATTATTACTTCTAGGCTTACTCAGTGAACAGAGCTAGGAAATTATGTATGTGTATATGTTGTATATATGTATGCATTTGCTTCTATAAAAACCACAAATTCATATTGACACTTCCATTGGAAGATTTCAAAGAGAGGAACAACAGAATCTGATTTATGTATTCAAATGAGCACTCTGCCCAATGCATTAAGAATAGACTGTATGGGAACTAGGAACAAGAATGAAAGCCAGGGACTAGCACGGTGGCTCACGCCTGTATCCTAGCACTCAGGGAGGCCGAGGCGGGAGGATCGCTTGAGATTAGGAGTTCGAGACCTGCCTGAGCAAGAGTGAGACCCTTCTCTACTAAAAATAGAAAGAAATGAGCTGGACGACTAAAAAAATACATAGAAAAAATTAGCTGGGTATGGTGGCGCATGCCTTGGGAGGCTGAGGCAGAAGGATCGCTTGAACCCAGGAGTTTGAGGTTGCTGTGAGCTAGGCTGACGCCACGGCACCCTAGCCCAGGTGACAGAGACTCCGTCTCAAAAAAAGAAAAAAAGGAATGGAAGCCAGGAAATTTAGGGGATAGTGCAATAATCTAGGTGAGAGACAAGGGTGGCTTGGGCCAGAGTGTAGTGATGAAGGTAGTGACAAATCATCAAATTTTCAACATATTTTAAATAGAAATTGCTGACTAATTTGATGTGGAGTGTGAAAGAGAAAAATTTGGGAATAATTCTAAGGTTTTTAGTCTAATTGACTGAAGGAATGGAATTTCCATTTACTGAGATGGACGACTTCAGGTTTTGGGAAGAAGACCAGGAGATTGGCTTACACATTTTGTGGTCCCTATTAGATATCCAAGTGAAGAAGATAATTAGGCAATAGGATATAAGCATCTGTAACTCAGGGAAGAGTTCTGGAGCTGGAGATGAAAACTGGGGATGTATTAATGTATTTCTTAACTGATATTTAAAGCCATGAAACTGGAGATGACCAAGGTAGTGAGTACAGGTAGGGAACAGAAGAGGTTGGAAAATTGAGCCTTGGAAGTAGAAGGAATATCAGAAGGGTGCAGTGTCCCAGAAAGCAAGTAAAGAGAGTGTTTCTAAGACGGGAGAGAGTAAACCTTTCTGCCATCTGCTGCTGAGTAGTGGTCAATGGATTTAGCAATGTGATGATCATTTTTGGCAAGCTTACCGGGGGCAGTTTGGGTGGGGGCGGTGGACGTCTGATTGCAGAGGGTTCAAAGGAGAATGGGAAGATGGAATTGGCGACAGAGTATAGGATAACTTTTTCTGCTTGCTGTAGAAGGGAGGAGAGAAATGGAGTGGTAGCTGGAGATGGGTGTGGGGTTAAGATAGTTTGTGTTGTCCTGCTTGTTCTAAATTGGGAGAAATTAGTGTTTGTAGGCTGATGAGAAAAATCAAGTAGAGAGGGAAAATTTGCTAGTATAGGAAAAAGCAATGTCCTTGGTGGGCTAGAGGGGATGGGAAATCTGGTAAGTGTAGTGGCTGGCCTTAGGTGGAAACGATCATCTGCAGTAATGAGGAGAAGGAAGGGTAGGTAGGTAGGTAAATGAGATCGTGAAGGTCGGTGGGAAACTCCTTGGAATGATGCTTTATTTTCTCAGTGAAACAGAAAGTAAAGCTGAGGAAAGAAGGGATTCGTGGTTTGAAGTGAGAGAAGGAACGAAACAGTGGTATAGGAGAGTAGGAAGGTGAATGGATTAGGGAAATGTAATATGACTACTGAGGAGCAGGGACCACCTGAGTTCGGTGGAGTTACGAATTGATATTATCAGTGAAAAGGCTTTTGCAGGTCTGCAGGAGTATGAAGCTCGCAAGACGGCGCTCACGGGCTGGTTTCAGGTGGCTGAAAACCTGAGATCCTCAGTATAATGCGGGCGATTCCCTGCTGGAAGGAAAGGACTAGAAAACAAACAGTGACTTCCCGGAGACAGCAATACACCAAAAGTACAAGCGCTGTGAGCAGGATTCGAACCTGCGCGGGGAGACCCCATTGGATTTCGAGTCCAACGCCTTAACCACTCGGCCATCACAGCCGCGTGCGGCCTCGCCCCTGCGCAGCTATAGCTGCCTATCAACACGCCCGCCTCCCGCCAACTCCGCCCTCGCTATCGCGAGAAGTCTATGCGCATGCGCCTCGGCTCTATTGGAGCCGCAGCTTTTCGGTTCTCCCTCCGCTCCTCGAGCACAGGAAGGTCTCAATAAAACGAGTCCCAATCCAGTCTCCCATACTTTTGAAGGCATCGCTTACCATGCCTACTTCGCCCTCGTTCATGAAAGCAAAGTAAGACTCTGGGCTTCCAAATACCCACTAAAAGTGCATGGGAATAGAAGCCCAACTTGGTAAGAAACAAGACCCTTTTGGGAATAGTGGAAACGCATTTCTCTTCGAGGCAATAATATACCGACCTCCTTTGCCCCAGGCACCGCTGGGATTCGAACCCAGGATCTCCTGTTTACTAGACAGGCGCTTTAACCAGCTAAGCCACGGCGCCGGCGAAAAATGCCTTTCATTTCAACATAGATCAGCTATTAATGGGCACCCATAAGTGAGAAACAATCACCTAATGAGAGTTGCAGTGGGTCCTCAGTGATGCATCTTTCCTAGGTTACCCCTTTCCCTTTAGGTTCTGAGCCGGCGGATTAACGTTCTGCTCCTTCTTTGTCCTACCCATGTGGGGGCCAACTCGACCATGAATGGGCACATGACCTCATGTCCCTTAGTTACCCAGACTGACCTGCTGAAGGGCCCACTTCTGTATGGTGACCAAGAAGCTAAAGCAGCTAAACACCCTCAACTGCCTAAGGACACCACGGGGTTAAGCAGGCTTCCCTCTACCTTGGTCACGTGTGACCCAAGTTGGAGCCTGCCCAAGCCCTAAGCCACCAGTTGCCTCTCATCTCTCCAGAGCAAACCTAGCTGAGGTAACGCGGGGGTTGAGAGCACAGTCTGAGTTCGGTGCAGATTTAGTGGGTGCAGCAAGGCCCTTCAGCTGGAAGGGATGCGGGAGAAGAGGGAGTTTGTCCGCGGATGGAACTGCCCACCCGCACTACAGCCTTCACGGAAGCAGGGCCACACCTCCCTTCAACACGCTCCTCTCACCCAAACCCCAAACTTTATTCCACAAAGTCCTGGGCTTTTTTTCTTTTTGTATTAAAAAAGTAGTAACAGACACAATATCAAAAACACAAATGCCATTGGTAGAGGGTACAGCTGAGAACGCCTGGGTCCCACCTGAGGGGCAGCACCAGGGACTCCATGGTCCACCAACCTCCCCCACCCTGGAGCAGCTAGGGGTTTGTACCCCTGGGTCCTGCTTGGGCCTCAGGCTCTCCTCCCATCTGGGGAGGAGGTGGGAGAGAGAGCTGTCTCCTCCAATAAATAAGTGCAGCCCCAACCTTCAGGACCAGACTCAGGCTCAGCTGGGATTTGGAGAGACCACTTCAGCAGCTTGTCAGCAACTTTGTCCACGGGAGGGAAGGCCTCCTCACCAAGGGTCCGGCTGGGCTGGGCTGAGGAGTCCCACCCTCTGTTCCCTAAGAGGTCAGAGGCAGCTCCCTGGATCCTGGGCTGGTGATGGGGGTCCGGCCCCCTTTGGTGGGAGAAACTGGGCAGTATCCTATTGATTGGTCTAACCACATCCAAGTTCTGAGAATTGGGACGTAGGAGAAGGAAGCTTCTTGCGGACTCCCGGAAGTGGTCCCAAAATGGAGTCTAGCTGGTGCCATTTCCTGTGGTAGGTAAGGCTGGACTAGATGAGCTCCCACCTTGTTCCTCCTCCTCCATGGCCAAGTCCTGAGAGCTTGAGACCTTGGCCCCAACTTGGGCATGGGCCTCCGTGAGGCTCTCACCCTCACCGCTGCCACCACCACCACTGCCCCCCTCGCCTCCACCCTCCTCCATGGGCTCCAGCCCCAGTCCATCCAGCTCTGAGAACAGTGGGTCATCAGGGTGGCCAGGGTCTTGGGCACTGCTACCGCAGTCCACACAGGCCTTGGAGCATAAAAGGAGACATAAGTTGAGTCAGACAGGGTCCTCACTGCTAACCTCCCTGTCCAGCTTCCCACCCCCAGCCCAACAGTGCTTCTCAAAATGTACTCCCAAGAAACACTAGTCCACGCAGATGCACCTGGGGTCCAACAAGGTTGGAAAATGCTTTGTACCCTCTACCCTGACCCCACTATGGGATAGTCACAATGTACTTTAGTATAGGAGAGGCTCAGAAAACTGCAAAAACTCAGGTGGCTTAATACTACATAATCCAGCAACAAACTTAGTAGAATTAACATCCTTCAGAATTAATGATCCAAGGATACTGAGATCAGCCCTGAGCCCCTATCCCTTGAACCTGAGCTCAATTCTTTCTTCTCCCCCTTCCCAGGCTTTTCCTCTCACCATAACATCAAGGGCCCGAGGCAGCTGGCCCTTCCGGACCCAGGAGTGCACAGCACCCAGTTCCCGACGCTGGTCCTCTGAGAACCGAGGCTGCTGTTTCTGCATGGCCCGGAGCCGCTCCCGGTCCTGCTTTAGCACAGAGGTCATGTCCCTGCCCGAGAAGGGATACAGAAGGCAGAGGCTGGGATCCCAGACCAGGGCCAGGACCCATGGACTTGGCAGTTTTCCTCTACCACAACTCCCCACCCTCTGCCTCAGCTCCTCCGCTAGACCAGGGTGATGGGAGCTGATGGCTTCCAAGGCCAGGAAACCTGCTCTCAACCTGGGAGGAGCTAAGAATCGGCTTCCCAGGGGCAGGGAGCAGGATAGGAACCTCCAAGGTAGAGTTATCCCCAGAAAAGGAAATCTTAAGTTAGCTGGGGAGTGAGGGTCGGCCAGCCACCCTACTACCTCTGAACGGAAGGCCAAGGAAGCCTCTGAAATGCCTCACCTGGAGGGCACCTGATAAGTCATCATGACATGTTGGTCAGCGTTGGCCATGAGCAGCCAGATGGGGTCCTGGAGCACGTACTTAATGACCTGGTCCCCGGGCTCAGCCCTGGCCTGAGCAGCCCCAGCCTCAGCCTCGGAAGAGTCGATGCTGCCGAAGTACTTGCTTGTGTGGCTGCTCTGACTGCTGCCTGTGAAGCAGGGGGGCAGCCACTGGAGTCAGGTCAGCTGGCATTCCCGCCCCTGGGCCTCACAAGGCCTCCCCGAAAGGCCACATGACCATTCCAGGGGCCTTAGGAAGCTCAGCCGAGATAGGGCCCGGCCTCCCAACTCCCCAGTCACTGTCCCACCCTGAGAGATGCTGGAGGGTGGGCACTCACGAGTGATGCTGGCTGAGGTGCTGCCCCCCTCCTGGGAGCCTGAACCAGACCCAGAGCCCAAGCCAGAGCCCAGGGAGCCTGAGGCTGCAGAGCCTGTGCCAGAGCGAGAGTCCTCTTGCAGTAGCAGTTCCAGCAGGTCACTGGAGCCGGAAAGTGCGTCCTGATTGGAGGACTCAGTTACCTCCACCTGGAGGAGAGGGAGGGTGGGGGCACAGGAGGAATTAAGGGATCAGCACCCAGGCTTCGCTTCAATGGCTGCCACTGGTTGGGGCGGGGGAGGCACACCCAACCCAAGTGGTCTCTGCTCCCCACTCCACGTGGCCAAGCTGAGAGAGAAGACAGAGCTGGTGCAGAGCAGGTACGTGAGGCTGGGCCCTTTCCAAGTGGCAGATGCGCTCTCAGAAGTTACTGGGATGTCCTTGCCACCTGTCAGACAGATAGGACTGTCTTTTCACATAGAGGAGGCGGCCGATTTCTGCCTCATTTAGAATTCAACTGGGGTCTCCCTCCCCACAACAGCATCTCCTGGAGCCTGAGGCACTGGGCAGAGGGCAGGAGGAAGGGAGGAGAGGGCCAGTGCTGAGGGCTGGGGGGCTACTGGGAGGGCACAGGGGTCAGTGCTCACCAGTCTTGCCTCTGGCTCAGCAGCCTCCTCATTGGGAGGTGGGGGCCCAGCACTGCTCCCAGGGCCCCCTGCAACAGTCCCCCCCTCAGCACGGGGGGGCTCCTCGAGCTGCAGCAGATTGAGCTGGAGCGGGGAGCTGCATCTTGAGTTGAAGAGTGGGGAGTCCGGGTGGTGGGGAGGGCTTGGTGGCAGAGGTGGCAGGGATGGGGAAGGGGAGTGGGAAGCAGGGGTGAGAGGCCCCTCAGTTGGGGTCTGGGGTGCCCCATAAGGATAGCTGGATGGGGCAGGGAACAGATAGTTAGGGAGCACCAAGGCCACCATTGGGGTCACCAGGGGGGCAGGGAAAGTGGCAGCGGGCACAGAAGTGGGGGCAGGGGGAAGAGGCTGGGGGCCTCCTCGAGGGGAGAATACTGGGAAGGGGTAGGGTTGGACCATGGCTGGGAAGGGGGTAGTGGCTGGTGGGGGGGGCCAGGTGGCAGAGGGTGGCACGGGTGATGGGTGGGAGACATAGCAGGGGGCTTCGGCCCGGGGGGTCTGGTGGTGGCGTGAGCGCTTGGCTTTGGATCGGCAGTGGTGTCGGCGGCCAGGGGGTGCGGGGCCATGGTGGCAGCCTGTGGGGAGAGACCGGGGTTAGCAAGGGCCTCAACCTGGGGGTTAGTGCCTCACCACTGCCACTGCCCTGACTCTGACCAGGGAGAGGGCAGACCAAGGCCCCAGAGAGGGGTCTCGCAGACCACACAGAACAGAGGGGATTCAGGTGGGGGCACCCTCAGGGAAGAATCACAGGAGGCAGGGACAAGGGGGTTTATTGAGAAAGGCGTGAAGGCAAGGAAAGGTTACATGAGGGGTCAAGCTGGGGGCGTTCAGAAGACAGAGGCACGCTGGCAGATGGCAGGAGGCAGGGTGGCTCCATGGATGAATGGGCAGGTGGCTCTGGTCTATCCACCAAAATCCTGCAGGCACTGCCAGCCTGGGTGTTCCTCCTGCCAGTCAAGGCCATGCTTTGCCTAGCTTGTGATGGAGCAAAGAGGTGGGCTGGAAAGCCCAGTCCTGCGTCCACCTGCGGGGGTCTTCCTCAGGCACCTGGAGGGGCTGCCTTCCATCTGCCCTGGAAGCCCGGACCCCACCCAGAATTGGTCCAGAGTCTATGCAGATCTCTTCATGATCAGTGACAAATGAGTCCTAAACAGGCACACTTGCTGCCCCTGCCCCAGGCCAGGCCTGAAGTAGCTTACCTAGACAGAGCGCCTCCGCTTGCCTCAGTGCCGGCCCCCAGGCTGCCCTTCTCTGGCTGCAGCCTGGAACCCCTGCCTAGTGGGGAGAGGCTTGCAAGAGGCCCATCCCTAGACAAGGCACTGGTGGTGGAGGCAGCACAAGCTTGGGTTTCTGCAGCAAGAACATCTTCCTCAAGACCCACCCCCCAACAGTCTGGTCCTAGACTGGGCAGAGGGCAGGCTCAGGGAGGCCCCGGGTGACTACCTCGCTCGCCAGGGGCGGAGGGGGCCGTGGAAGAGCTGTCGAGTCCACGCAGCCTGCCAAGGTCTCGGAAGCGGCTGAGGAAGGCTTGCTCTTCCTTCTGTGTGTGCAGGGACAGCACGGCCTTGGTCAGGCCCACTGGACGGTAGGCATCTGGGGCTGGGTCAGGGGCTACTGTGGGGCTGGGGGCCGGGCTGGGGGCTGGGCCTGGGGCTAGGCCAGGCAGGTCCTCCATCATGATGATGTCTGAGGAAGGTGAGATGGGAGAAAGGTCATCAGAGTCACCTCAAGGGTCAACACATCCACACCACACCCTCCCTGTCCAGCAGCCCAGCCACACCGAGCCTCTGCCCCACAGCCAAGCCTGGGCCTTATGTACATCTCTTGGTCACCTCCCCACCGAGGGCTGGCGCCAGATCCTCCTCTCCATGCAAAGCTGTCCCGGGAGGAGAGAGGACATTCAGTCCCCTCCAGTGGCTACCCTGCCAGGAAGCCCCTCTCATTGGAAGGGAAGCTCACCCCTTGCCCTTCCCTTACACGTTTCCAAGGTCAATATCCAAAGACCCTTCAGGGGACTTCAACGTTCCTCCCCTTCAGCCCTCTGTGGGCTGCACCTTGGGGCTGATCCCCCCCACCCACACTTGTGTTTCTGCTGACAGTAAGAATGCAGGAAGCAGGACGAGGGGAGGGCAAAGCAGCGAGCGAGCAGGGTGGAGAGCAAGAAACTGAGGCTTGAGGCCTCCACTGGCGCTAGAGGTGGAGGGGAAAAGCAGGTGAGAAGGAGCTCTAGCTGGGGCGACCACATGGAGCCCAGGCACTCCCCCCTCACTCCGCGCCCATACCCGACTCTGGGGGCTTCTTGTCTCCCACATGGACGATGGTGGAGCTGAAGCTACACTGACTGGTGACAGACACCACGCTCTCCGCCTTATTAGCCAGGGCGAGCGGGCTCAGGGTGCCTCCCACCACTGGCTCCTTCTGAGGAGTGACCCCCTCCCCAGACAGCACTTCCGACGAAGGATCTGTGCAGAGAGATGGTGCCAGTTACCACTCCAACCCCACTGGGAGGTCAGGAGAGGGGATCCCCAGGAGGATGGGGCAGGAATGGTGGTAGGGAGGAGGCTGGAGATCAGGAGGCTGGGGAGAAGGGCAGGGCAGAGCGAGGTGGGGCCCCAAAGGCAGAAGTATAGAGACACAGGGCTGCCAGGATAGGGCAGCAGGATCAGGGCACGCACTGGGTCTTTACCTTTCTTGGTCCCCACAGGGATTGGACCTGTCCTCTGCCTGTCATCGTCAGAAGCGGAGGAGGCCGTGTAGGAGGAGGAGGAGGCACATTTACGTTTGGTCGTGCTGGGGATGTTGCAGCTCTCCAGGTACCTGGTGAAGGATGCGGCAGAGAAAATAAGGGCAAGGCCTAGGATGCGGCAGAGGTAGGGCCCAAGGGGGAGAAGGTGCCAGGTGGCTTTACCTGAGGATGCTGTCCAGGCAGTTGATCTGCTGGTAGGAGCAGCTAGAGGCTTCTTTCCTCTCAGCCTCCTCAGGGACCAAGGCTAGTGGGGCCTGGAGTGGAGCAGGAGCCATCTCCGCCTCTCGGTCTGGGGACTGGCAGGGAAGGGCCTTGGTCTTGAACATGCCTGTTGCTGAGGCAAGGAGAGAAAAAGGTAAATGGGTTGGGGGTGGAGGTCAGAGGATCCCCAGGTCCCACTCCTCACCTATGTCCTCATCAACTCACCGGGGAGGCGGGGCCGGGGCGGGGGCCGGGACCGAGACTCAATAAAAAGCTGCTGCCCCTGGTGCTTGACCAGATGCACATCCTTACAGATCTGCTGGAAAGTCACCTGTGGGCCAGAGCAGAGCAGTGGGCAGCATTGGGGGGCCTGGCCAATGTCAGGGGCCAAGGGCACACTATAACAAAAGGTGCCAGTAGGGAGGCACGGAGGCCTTGATGGAGCAGAACAAGAAGGAAAAGGCAGGCCGGGCACAGTGGCTCACGCCTGTAATCCTAGCCCTCTGGGAGGCCGAGGCGGGTGGATTGTTTGAGCTCAGGAGTTCGAAACCAGCCTGAGCAAGAGTGAGACCCCGTCTCTACTAAAAATAGAAAGAAATTAATTGGACAACTAAAAATATAT